>JABRWK010000012.1:1044012-1088599 GCA_013372445.1 Hypothenemus hampei | reverse complement strand
GGGAGAGAGAGCAGGAGAAAGAGAGCAAATGGCATTTGGTTCTCGTCTAAAATAAAAACAAAAAATGGAAACGGCCGTAAAGATCGAGAAGAACCGAAGGACCTTAATTTGCACTTAAATAGTTTTTTTGCCGGGAATGTCAAGGCAACTATTGGTATTTAATTAGTGATATATGTATGTATAAACGTTCCCGTTTTCTTCAACAGCTTTCGAGGCCGCCATTAAAGAAGAAGAAGAAGAAGAAGGAAGGTTCTGTGTTTTTTTTTCGCCTCACGGTGCTCCATGCACGCCTCGAACGCATTTCGAAAAAAGTAGTTAGGGTAAACCACTTTATCCTAATTCCGTTGGACAAATATTTGCGTTACATTGTGTGCAGGTTGTTTGGGTAGCAGCTCTCTCACTCTCTTAGACTCCATCTTGACGACTTGTTGTTTGTTTATTCAAAATCTGTGTTTTATTAAGCGGATTATTTAAACAATTCGAAACCATAGAGTGTACAAGCAACCGGGCTTAATTCTCTTTTTGTCCGACTTGTTGTTTGGAAATTTGAAAGGTAAACACTGAAAATACCCACAGAAGTTTCTTGTTGTTGTTATGAACAATACCATAGAAATGGATTTCAAGAATGTATGTCAACCGTTTACTATAAAGGCTTTTTTTTGGCTTGGGAATTGGAACTATCTCAAAAATCGCTCAAAATAAGTCGATCTCCAGTAATATTCATCACATTCGATTTTTTTTTATTGAAAAAAAAAACCCAGGTACAAAATGGAATAGACCATTGCACTGACAATTAAGACGAAGAATGTTCTTAGAAAGAAAATCAATAATTAATGAATTAAAAACAATTCATTGATCATATATTACAGCTATAACGGGAGCTTTAACTTCCAAATAAAGAGTATCTTTTGTTTTGCGGACAGCAGTCCAAGGCAAATCCTTGCTATTCATTAAATGTACCGACTTTAGGTCCTCAGCTTTATACTAATCGGGGACGCATACTCTTACTGAAGGTAAAATAGGCATTTCTATTATATTGACGAGGCTTCTAGTAACATTCTCAAGAAAAACGAAACTGTCTGCCTCCATAGGAAAAATCAAAAAAAGTATTTTCCCATCACTGTTCAATTTAAACTCAATAAAAGGCATTTCTTTGGAATTTTTACTTTTCAACCTTTAAAAATTGTCTCCAGTTGCATTGAAAACATTAGCCAGGAAGAATTTGATTTTTGCGCAATAAATTCACTTGAACTTCACGAAGCAACTCAAACTTTGTTTTAAATAACTCGAAAAATCCTTAAAATTGATTCAGAAAATAGTATAAAATATTATTAAAGGAAGAATTTTTGAAATTGAAAAAACATTTGGAGCATTCGAAAGGGAATGTCAAGAAATTTTTCTTTTGCCAAAATCGGTTTTGTGAAAAAAAAATTAATAAAAGAGATAACCGCGCACATCGAGACCGGTGCGCAACAAAAACTGGTACCGCCTTCGAAAATTCGTAAAACGAACGCGCAACGACGAGAAAAAGAGCGTTAAAGCGCAAAAAATTCCCCTCGACCGAAAAATTTATCGGAATCCATCGTAACTCGGTAACGGTATGCCCTTTCTTTCTTTTTACGACGACGATCGCAGAATCTATAATTTTTCAGTCAACATGTCGTTTTTTTTTTAATTCGTTTTCCGAGTATAAAAGCCCGCGCGGTAGGCGCTTCTCGTGCGCCCCGGTTTTTTTTTCTCGTCCCAAAATTAACGGCCGACATAACTCAAACCGTTTTATTACTCTATAAATTACTCTCCGAGCAGAAAAAAAAAGAACCACAACCAACTTTGTACGAATCCGAAAATTCTTGCAATTTTCCAAAACCCTAAATTACCGATTCACAATATATTGTTTGTTTAATCCCTCCCGGTCAACGAGCAGAGCATTTTATAGAGATCACACGTCAAACTTGGACGCTAATCTTCTTTTCTCATATGTATAATCACTCTTATTGTTCAACCACTCGTTGACATCACAGAGATATCAATGAGCGACTTGACGTTGGACGAACCTTTTTTTTCTATGTGATTGATTAATAGGACGCACTTGAAAGTGTTGGAGGCTACAGAACCCGATTGACGATTGAGAAAACTCCATCGGAACGCAAACGATGGTTAAAAAAAAATAAAGCAGAAAAGCAGCGCCGTTTCGCCGACCGAAATTATAGGTTGTCAGACTAAACGTCCGAGATTTCTATCTGCGAATCATCACGCTGATGGTTCTGTTGTTTTCAGTACTGAAGTTTTACAGAACTATTTTTCGAACACGCAAAAGTGCCACTAGAAATACATATTGTTACTTGAGTGCTACGACCTAATAATATCCAGTTTTCTGCATTGTTCACGAGTCATATCATAATAGCACACTTTCAAGGCGACGAGTTTAACTGTAACAAGGATTTTTAATAAAGCCACGCTCACGGAAATTTTAAATGTCAGTCAACTGAACCGATACTACCCGACAACTTGGAATACATTTCGAATCGAATTAACTTTTGACACGATTCGGCCGGACCGAGATGGTAAAAGTCATCTTCACGCTCTCGCCACGTTGTCGGTGTTTTAAAGAATTTCCATATCGACTAATAAATTTCCATCTAGTTAAAGCTATGTAAAGAAGAAAAAACGTAATCCCTCTTAATAAGAAGACCGCTTAATTTACCATTCAAATCTTCTTGAAAAAAGAGCTCTGGTCGAAGACAGATTTTTCTTCTCATAGAAATTGCGAAACGATCGTGTTCTAGCTTAAAAATAATCTCGTTTACAGTTAGATAAGAGGGACATTAAAAATCGAGGATTTGGAAGAACCGTTCTAATCCGACAGATACGTCGTACCTGGTGGTGATATCTAAATTTCTTCAAGCGTTTTTCATGCTCTTAAATATAATTTTTTAATTGAATTTTATTCGTGCTTTAATACAAGAAAAAAAGGAAAATATTTTAAGACGCACGATTCTCCGAAAGGCACGTACTGCACATTAAAAATCTTTTATTTTCATTGTCATCAATTGAAACTATATAGGTATAGGTTTTATTGCACTGCCTGTTCATCAAAAACTTCTTTATTGAGCAAACACACGAGCTGTAATAGTGGAATTCTTCGAGTCTTGGTAATTTCGAATGATGAAAATTAATATTACGAGGAATATTCAAATTTAACTCAGAATTTTTTTATTTTATATAAAGAATTATTAAATTGAGAATAGAAATCCAAAATATTGCCAGCAGAGAAGGAACCACGTATTTGGGATGCAGCAGTTGTTAATTTTTGAAATTTTTTGACTTAGTCGCATAGCTTTGATGCTGTCTATTATTATCAACCAACCAAAAGATGTAAATTGCTCATCTGAAATGTAATTTTTGATCATAATAACGCTCGTTCTCACACTGCTCAACTGTTTAAAAACAGACTGATCATACTTCTTTGAAAAACACTTCCTCTCTAAGAGTCTGATTTATCACCATGTAATTTTCATTTGCTTGGACCCTTGAAAGGAACTTTGAAAAACTATATAATTGTTACATCAAGATGGACACTTCCGTAAAGACGGCAGAAGTATATTCAAGTGCATTGAGAATTAGTTTAATCAGGTAAATTTGTTTAAATGAAATTTCCAGTTTAAATTTGAATGTTCTTCCTATACTGGAACATTAAATTAAGTAAAGTTTAAAAAAAGCTTCAACTGATCAAATCTCGAATGTTTCTTGTTATAAAAACAGTGGTACAGTTGAAATTCCATCTGTTTCACTATTAAAAAGTCATATGTTTCACGGTTCTAGCTTAAGTGCTTGTTGATGCCTTAGAAACATCAACAGTCAATTAGACAGAGAAAAAACCCGAATGTTTGCATGCAATTGGTATTATACATATTAATCTCTTTATGTTGAAACATTTATTTATTTTTTAAAAACATTACTTCCTATATGAATGTCATTATTAAAATACAATAGAGAGATAATACTTTCTTTCCATTGATTGATTATAGCTACTCTATCTATTGCTTATGTCTTAAAAAAGTTAATAGTCCAGTAGAAAATTTAGTAAATTCAACGATCCATTCGTTCATTCCTATCTAATGAAATTGCGTCGTATATATGTATATTTTAGGCAATAAAAACTGAAAGTGCCTAAAGGTTCTCTTAGCAAACATTTATTTTTATGAAATGCCGATTTTTAAATGCAAAGTGTTTAGTTTTGTAAATAAGAAATTCCAGCAAAGAACTATTTCGCACAAGTTTTTCAATCTCGGTTAGGTGTTGCGCGTATTGCAAAATTATTTATCATTTTCTGGAAATCTCCGGCACTAAACCATACTTTCTATTAATTGACATGGACGTGCAACCTCTTTACACCGTTCGACGGGCGATAGTTTATGGCCGTTTGATCAATATATAGATACAAATAGGGTATTTTCGAAACGAGGAAAAAATCCACGAGCACGACCTCATCGTTTCTTTCGTCTCTGTTTAAAACGCTCTCTTCGTTTCGCTTTAACCGTTTGTTATTAACGAGTTTTACCAATGCATTCTGTGTTCGAATGAGACAAGAGGTAGAGATTCATTGAAAATACTTGCTTTAATAAAATTTTTCCTATTAAATGTACAGTTTTGTTACTAATTGTAGAAGTCATTTGGATAATTAGGCGTTCAAAACTTGAGCGCACGAGATATTTGCTCATTGCTAAAACTATGAAATCGTGTGTTCTTAAAACTGAAACTGCAGGTGAACGCTTTTTCACTTAGCCTCCAGGCTAACGGTAAATTGTGGCTAGCAAACGTTGACTTTTCAAGCGCACAATCAATGTGACACAGTCAAGAAAATTCATTTTATTTCGTCTACAATGCGTTTTCAATCATTAGTTAATGTTTCGAAAAAAAAAACACTTTTTCGGTTAATCGGTTCAGTAACCCTTTGAATTTTTTCCTTCTCTTTCAAGGAATTCAGTTTGGAGCAACAACTAAGGTGGAAAAAATTCGCGGAATTTCTTTAAAAACTCTCGCGACAAGACGAATTTGCTGTCACTAATTAAATACCATCAGACATTCCTTCACTTTCCTAAAAATTCTTTATTTTCTTAAAAAAAAACAGTCCAAAAATGCTGATTTTTTTTCAGTTTCATTGGCTCGAAGAGGAATGATAATTCCGGTAGTGAGAATCGTCGTAAATCCGGCCGTTAATTGACGATCCCCGACCACATTTACACGGACATTATCTTTCGAATGAAGGAATTTATTCGAATGCCGGCATTTTACTCTTCGTCCGCCCTAGCGAAACAACAAATCCTTCGATTTCCGAAAATTTCATTAACAGGGTGGACTTTTTAATCGTTATGTCAACATAAATAAATATTATAGTCTCGATTAGCTCGCATTTTAACCTTAAACCCGTCACCAATTCTTAATTAAAACTCCGGCCCGACGGTAATAAAAGTCCATTTAAAATGAGAAAAAAAAAGAAAAAAAATAATGATAGAAATCTTGTTCAAATTTAAAAATGTTCAGGAACGATGTGTGGTCTTTTAAGAAATTTCACCGAAACTACCTATATATTACTCGACCAGCAGCTGCTCCTTTTTACCCGTACGAAAACTCGCATAAAGTGCACACAATATTTTTAATGTGTTCATTTAGTGAAATTTCACGAATTAAAAAGGACTTTAATTAAACGGCCCGATGAATTGTTGAAAAATGCACAATCAGAACCCCAACCATATGTGGTTGTAGTGGTTTTTTGAAAGAGAAATATTGGCATTCTTTCGCATGTCAAGCATCAGTAGAAGAAGGCTCTCTCTGGTCCTTTCCATGCCAGTCCGCAATTAAAGTTTTTAAAAGAAGAAATTTAGCGACGTACACATACACACGAGTTCCTCGTCTCGTTCGTTCATCCCACTTGTTGAAAGAGTCTTAAATTCGAAACGGAGTTCATCATAAATTATTGAACGCTTACACACATTACAGTTTTTGCAATGAAGTTGCTCTTACAGGTTCCTGATGAAACTGCAAAATTTTTTTGCAGAACGTTATCGAGGCGAAAACACTCCCCATTTCTTATAAAGCTCTTTCTCTCAGCCGCCTTTATCTTCGTCTAATTAATGTCACGCAATTCATGTGTGTGTTTCGCGATATGAATTTAATTTGTTTAATTATTCCCCCCAGAGAGACAACGAATCGATTCTGACATAGGAATCGACACGTCGATTTTCACCTTTTGAATGACTCGAATTATACTTGTGATGTACGTGTCTCGTTAATCTTTTTTTTTTAATTTGAAAACCATCGCTGATATTTTTCGCTCTGTTGTTCACAATAGTTCTTGTTGTTTTCGTTGCACAACTGCAAATCGATCATTGGAAAATTAATTTTCCCTTGCCTAATCGCCTGTTGCTGTTTAAAAGACATTGAAGAATGTGTGGTATGAGCTGAAAACTTATTAATCATTCAATTGGCAATTTCTTTGACATAAACCAGTCAAGAATAGGACCTTAGGTAGAAACACACCTGATCGACTGTTGACATGCGAGAAACATCAACATAATAGCCCGGGGTATGGTTTTTATTGAAGATCGTCCAAAGGAAAAATCAATTCCTATGGAAGATTGGCAGCAGGTTAACAACAGAGGTCGTCAAAAGACATTTGGCGAGAGGCGCTTTACAGAATTTTATTGTTAAATATGCGGGGATCGTGACAAGATGCAATCGGTTCCGATTACATTAAATGTTAATCGAACGACCCTTAAAGAGGAAAAGAATTTTCATTCTTGGCTCGTAAAGAATCTGAATTATGGACGTCGTGCGTGTGAACAGTTAATTAACACGTCTTCCTTTTGTCAGGGGAAAAATCGCGAACGAAACGTTCATAAATTTTCCGTTTATTTAAGCATCTGCTTCCAGTGAAATTCAACCATTCCTACACTCGAGCCGTATCAATATGAAACGCCCACGTTGCCCATCAAAAAAAAAGCAGCAGCAGCTGATTTCGTTTTAATTATTTTGAGGCAAACGCGGGTTTGTAATCCCCAATTCGATCTGACATAATCTTCACGGAAAACGAGCCCTACACGAAAACCTTCTAACATAGAAATGATGATTATTAAAATGTCAGATTAGAAGAGAGGCGGGCTTTCATTAGGGGACCCTCGACTCGCCACGCATATAATTAGAAAATGGGTACCACATATGCATGTAACAACGTACGAGGTACCCGAAGAAAAATAATTAAACCGAGTAGTAGCTGAGGCGACACAAACGACGTTCTTTACGATCGTCCGCTTAAAAGAAAACGTGTTGAGAATTAATCAAATCACGAACGACTGTCAAATCAGTTGACAGTCGCTATCGATTTTAACACGTGCTTAAAAGTTATTCTTGTATCGAATCGATTTTAGAATCTTTGTTTTTTTAAGCAGCAAACATGAAGCTGTGAAATTTCTTTCCCATCTAGGTATTAAAAATATTTTGAAATAATGTAAATACGAGAGCGAGACGTGGGTTATGTGAAAGGTTTCATATAGTAGTTCTTCATAAATATGATATTTATTAATAATTATGTCACTTTTAAAATCCATTGGAGTCGTGCTACCCTGTATTATTAGTCAATCAACCGTAATAATTAAATTTTTCATTGAAAATTTAATTACGACACAAAAACTCCGTAGGAAAAATGAATAATTATAGACAACGGTATAAGGATATTCGTGTATTTAACTGTTGCAAAATTGTATCAATTGTTCTTTCAAATTGATTTACATAGAATTTTCCCTTTTAAAAAAATCCCCCTTTATTATCTGATTGAAAAAATGAAATTTCAAGCCTTGACTCGATCAGTTTGCTATTCCCGAGGGCAAATATTTGCGGGCCACCTCGTTTTAGTCACAGTGCATGCCCACGATAATATCGATCCTAATCGATTCCATAAAAGCCATACAGTAGAGTCATAATAGTCATAATTACAATGGTGTTTTAATAAGTCTTTGAATCGAAACGGCAATAAATTGCTTCGTCCATAGATAGAACGCGACAATGAATGGTGATGTTCTAACACGTCTTTTTCCTTGAATATTCGCGCAATCAGAACCGTATTATTATAATACGAAACGTTCATTAAAAACCATTTAATTACAGTGCCACGTACCGAGAAAGAGAGGTACTACCACTAGTGTTTTTTTTGTTTTCGACAAAACCGTCAAGTAATTAATTTCCTCCTCTTGATCTTTTCTCGTTTGTGAGATTCGCTTTTTTCCCTTAGCATGCACAACAGAAGGAGAGAAAGAGATAAAAAGAGAGAGAGATGGGGAGCAGAAGAGGTTTTTAAGCGCGCGTTATTTACGAACGACAATAACGAGTGAGTATACGGAATGTCACTTCCCTATAAGTACGTTTTAAGTAGGTACCCGGTACCCACTTAACCGTGTAACAACCAGCCCTAACAATAGCTCTCGGTATCCAAAAGAAAGATGGAGAGATGGAGATGGAGNAGAGACTCGTCTACGAACGTCCGTTAATTTGTTTCTGCCCACGTTTTTTTCTCAGTTTCTGTTCTCGCGCGCGTTAACAAAATAAAACGTAAACGATTTGTCATTCGACAGGAAGGCTGTTATCGATCGTGGTCGGGGTCGATAGTTGACGCCCGGCCCTAAAACGTTTAAAAAAACCTCAAATGCGATAAATCGATCGTAAGAGAGAAGAGGAGTCGTCTTCGAAACTCGGAAAACTATTTACGATCCGCACGATGGTATCCCCGGTTCGACAACGACCAATCTAAATTCAATCACCGATATCGACAAACGCGAACGCGATTCAAAACAAAGTGCGATTCTACGAGATAACTGACAATATGTATGCAAATTAGATACGTATTTACATGGGGGCATCACTTTATATACGAGCCTCTTGATCGACCAGCAACAACACCACCATTAGTGGATTTATTAACTTTTTTCGTCCCCGTGTAACTAGTTTCACAATCAGATCTTAGTAACACATTACTTTTTCCAAGTTCCAGAATTCTTCTGGAAAATTTGGGAAAGGGTGATGACAACACATACAGTTAGAGTGGGGCGTTTTTGTTTAACAATTTTTTCTCAATCCAAGAATCGAGTGGAAGAAGTTGTGAATGCAGTGCATTTCACCTTTGAGACAATGCAATGCCGGTAACGAGTGGCCATTTGCAAACAATGGCCGCCGGGATCGCGGATAAATCTAGCTCGGAGGGGACATTTTGACCTAAGAACGGGATCCTTAACGTACATAATACGACTTAGTAATTGCCTCTGACGTATCGCGCTGGTACTGCCGATATTATTTGATTAATTACGACGCGTTTCGTTCGATGCGAAAGGTTCCTGGTGTACTTTGCCACAAAGCGAATGCAACGCAGCAACAGAGACCAGCGCGTTGTTGTCGTTTCGTTTATTTGAAATTCGGAATTTTTACGACACCAGGTTTGAATCAATCAACAGAGAGAGAGAAAGAGAGAGGAAGACAGAGAGGGCATCGTGAACGGGTACCGTTAGTGTTAATTAAAGAAAAGTTGACCCGGTGTCAGATGTCGTTCCCAATCAAAATGCCTCTTTCCTTCGATTTCTTCTCTCGCAAACGTGATTGTTTTAGAAAAATGAGCCCCCAACACGTTTAGCGTAGGTTTAAAGTTAATTTTAATCGTTTAGAAAAATGTATAAAATTTATAGTTCGACTACTAATAATTCTTTCAAATCTTTTGACGCGATTTGTATTGTAAATTAACCGACGCCACCATATATTTTACCGATAATTAGCAATATGTCTTCGAGCACCAACGGAAAAGCCTGGTAGAGACGTATTCTTAATTACTCGGAACGAGAGAAGTTGTTATTGAGGAATCCGATATAATGAAATCGAAAGGAGTCGCCCAACAACGGCATCGGGCAACAACATTAACAATTCCTCTCGGTATTCCTTCTAAACAAATTCTACGTTATAATTTAAGTCGTTTTAATGTCCGCCCGATAGATTTTAATTATTATGAACGCGAGGAATGTTGCTGTGTGCGGGTACCGCGCTCGGTGGCACCGCTCAGTACCTTATTATCTCATTTAATTAGAATAAAACGATTTTAATCTAATTGTTTTTAATTAATTTATACCTTACTAATTGCCTTCATTTAGACTTTTATAGAAATCTTGACGGGGAATTTCACACAGACAACCGTTATTGTACATTAACCAGATGGTAGAATTTCAGTAAATTAATAATTGTTGTTTTTCTTGCTTTTTTAACTTGAATGCTTGTTCCTAAATTATGCCATTTTTTCATTATGCTAAACACAACAATGTAAATTCATGAGATTATTATTTCGGACCTAAAATTGACTCTAAATCAGATGAATATTAGTTGATTTTAGGTGTTGTATCAATTCGCACTCTAAATCAAAAAGTATATTTATGACAATATTATCTTGCACAAAAAAACCTTTTGGACACCATTCCAAGTCTTTTTGCACTATTGTTACCTGCAACTTTATCAATAATATTGACTAATACTCTTCTTCGATAGATTTTCCCTTCAGCAAAACTCAATCGTCTAAATCGACATCATAATTATCTCAAAAACTAGTGGCAAATGCCTATTTTTCTAACAGATCCATCAAAGTGAAATGTCCTTGGTGATAGAGACCTGAACGATCAACGAAGGCAGTAATCTCGTTTAAACTAGTGATAAACACATATGTCAAGATGAAGATTAAGACACATTTGCATTAGCAAAAGCAAATTTGCAATTCCAAGACTAGCAGTTTTGCTATTTTTATCTTGTAATTAATATATATTAATATCAACAAAACTGATCAGTCCAAGTGCTTACATAAGACTTTGATAAGACATACCACCTTAAAGCTAAGGGGAATACAGATTTTAGAGTACAACGAATTAAATCATTAAAACGTATTTGACAGCTACAAATTATACACAATAAAGAAAAACAAAATGAACATTAAATTGGTAAAAATATATAAAATTTATTTACAGTTAAGTAAGAAAATTAAATTTGTTTTCAAATCTGCTCACATTTTTTAACAGAAAAGATATTTGTTTTCAATGAGAAAACGATCTTAATCAACCGCAAGACATCAAGAATCAGTAACAAGAATGTTGATCTTGGTCTGGCTTCTGTTCATCACTAATTGAAATCTCTATAATTATGTGAAAAAACTTGCGAAATTCAAAATCTCCTATACTTTAGCACGTATTAGCTGTCCTAGTCACATCTCCAGCAACTTAATGATCCAAGTCAGTAAATCAACCTATAAAAAAATCTCTAAAAATAAATTAAAAATATTTTAAATAACTTGAAAATGTGGGCTACGCCAATTGATAGCTCTTACTAATTCAATAATCAGTTAAAACAGTACACTCGTTAGAATTTCGAAAATTCAGCGGAAAAACTAGCAAACCGTTAAAATATCGAAAAATCAACAAATTAATAGCAAAACCATCTGGTATTCAAAAAAACTATAAATCCTGAAATAGTAAAACTTCGAGGTCATTGTGATAAATGTCGCCTCGGTACAGTAGTGAGTTTTGGACGTGTTCATAATAAATCACCGTTACCTGAAAGTTAAGTAGGTGTCGGACTTATCTGGTTGCATACATTTCCGAAAATTAGGCAACCAACAGTATATATTAATCACATTGGCTCGTAAAACAAGCACGAATCGTGTACACATAATTTAGTGCTTCGACTCGACGAGTTGTTTAGATTTCTTTTTTCTTTCTTGGTTTGTTAGTTTGCATTAATTTTGCCGACGATAAATAAGGAATATTTATTTCCGATTGGCATTGACAACCGCAATCTTTGCGTGAGAATTGTGATAAATGTAAGGATGGTTGCCTAGGTATATTAGTTAAGCAACTAGTAATACATCTGTCCGTGTCCTTTCACCGGCCATCAATAAACGAATAACTGTGACTAAGTGAAGGTACTACAAACGAGAAGTTGTCAGTGTATAAATTCTCGGAAAAAAATTGGACGCCACTGTCGATATTTCGCTTTTTTTAACCCCGCTCGCGTCCTCCCCGTTTTTCCCGATTAAAAATCGCTGTGAAGACTCGGCGCTGTGCACAATGCCGATCCCCGCTGATTTTCTAATAAAGACTGTCCATCAAGCTCGGCACCTCGAGTCTCTTTTAATAATTGACTATCTTGTGTACCGCACCGGTCTCGAGAACGGTACCAGTTTGTGAACGATAATGCGGGACGCGGTTTTCGCGCCCCTTAAGAAACCTTTTTGGTACCTCCGAATTACCTTTAACTTCCGTTCTCAAAAGGATAATTAAAAATATTTCACGACGTAATGGAGAGATGATGTAGAAAAAATCAAGCTTCAACGAGGTGCGAGTTCTTGAGTTAACTTGTGATCGGTGGTTGGTGCCACCACTGGACCCGATCCGTTTGCCGGCCGTGTTCTTGATCGCTATCAATAAATTGGTTAATTTAAAAATATTGATTCATGACCGAGGCGTTACGATCGGAACCCGTAAAGTAACTCATCAAATGTCTCGTTGACAACGCGGCTTAACTTCACGTATAAAAGTTCGAATTCTTGGGACGGTCACGTTTTCTTCATTCTCTTCGTATATGTCGGATTATGTTATGAAACATTTTTTTTTTCATCATACGAGGAAGAAGGACCCCAAGCGAGAAAACGCATGATTGATTCTCTTCAGAAACGAGGATGTTTTAAATTTAGAGTAAAAAATGACTGTCTTGGGTTTCCCTATAAGAAATGTTCACACTTAGTTAACAGACTGTCATTACTTAAAATTCCAATTTTCCAATTCGTTCATTTCCAGTATTCTCCATGGTCACATGAAAAAATGATGATCTTTCTTTTCGATTTGCGTTGTTGACCGCTACGCTTGCAATGATAAATGGCACATTGAAAGTATCTGTAGAAATCCAAGCGTCATTCGATCCCCAGAGTGTTTCTAGCTGGGTGCATTTTTGCAAAAAGTTTCCATCGTTTCCTCTTCCACGGGCGTACCATATCAGCTTCGCACTCTTACACACATACGCGCAGAAATGTTGTTGTTGTGCAAAAGCGAAACGCTATAAAGCCGAACGATAGATCATATTTATATAAAAAAAATGAGTATATAAGAGAAGAGGTGCGGCCAGGAACGAACGATACTCGGGCCTAGCGGCAGATATTATTTACGGTCAATCAAGGAGCGCAGCAAAGACATAAAGTTTCAACTCGTTCGCGCGGGACAGGAGCGATGGCCGAATTTGTCATACTAAAAAATGATATTGCTCTCGAGTGCCGTGCCTACGCGTTTTCGCGTAGAAGGTGTCTCCACCGATCCTTACCTACAACGTTCTTATAAATCGCTTTTTCAACGAGATTATTTATTAATAATGGGGTAAGCTTTTCTTTGCTTCGACTTCAGTTCTTACTTATGCTGAATCTAGACAAGACATTTCTTTCATAAATGAGGTAAACTAAAAAACTTGATCATTTTATGCTTGAAACACTTTAGTACCATGGCACTTTAAAAATGTCGGCGATAGATTCATACTTAGTTTTAAAAGGATATCCGCTGACATAACGTTGCAGCATTCAGGCCTCTAGTGAAGCTGAAGATTGCAGGCTTAATCCTTCTTAAAGTAAAACTAATTACATTTTTCAATTGACCCATTGAAATATCATCCAAGGTTTCCTACATTCCATCAAATTAGCGAAATGTGAATAATATGTAAATTTTTAAAGATTTTATGTAGATAGTCTAGGACAAAGGTCGGCAACCGGTTTGTGGAAGTGTGCCACTCTTTGCAGAAAATCCAATTGAGGATCGGTAGTGTGTGCCCCGTATTTTTGAGTTACAGTTCCTTCCTTTTTCTTGTAGAATTTATTATTATAGCGAGATTGGTTCCTTGTTTTGCAATTTATTTTATTTCTCTTAAATTTTGTGAGTGTCACTTAAAAAACTATCGTATTATGCGTTCTGGCCAGCCTCTGGTCTAGCATCTCCTCTATTGCTACATAACTACGATTGCGAAAAAGAATCTTATGGCTATTACTTAAAAAAAAAGGTGTTCTACCAGTTCAGAGTTAAACTAATATCTATAAACTGCTGATAATATATCAATTTCCGAATTTTGAATTTATTTTTCAATTTAATGAAGGAGAATTAGATCGCAGAAAAATTAATTATTGCATCACTGCTTACCAGGAAACAAATTTAAGACAATGACGAATGTAAGTCAGTTTTGTTGTAACGAATCTGTAACGAGTCAGTTGATGTTTCTTATTTATAATATCTCTCCGAGAGTACCATTTATCTCGAATTTAAATTTTTTGTAAAATAACATCGAGAGAAATGTATTGGATTGAGAAATTTTGATGCGTTTTAATTTGATACAGATTTGGACCTTTTGAAATGACATCGAAATTGAAACAGCTGCTGGTACTTTTAAAATAACTAGATTTTCATTCATCCCAATCATCATTGCAAGGTGATTTCTCGATTCATTCGTTTTGCCTTTCATTGTGCAAGATTTTTATGAGGTTACTGTCTTAGTTGACCATGGAACTCCTAGAAACTTTAAATTTTGGTTTTTTCACTTTAATAAAAATTGTCAATAGGTGTATTTTCTATAACTAAAAAGGACATTTCAAACTTGATATATGTATTTAAAATCAATCGCTGCAGAGTTCCTAGACATACATAAAAATGTTGAAAATTATTAAAAAGTAATCAGTATAACTTTCATATGAGCCATAATTTTATCATTTTACCGCATAGACTCATATATGATAGTAATAATCATTACATTTTCTAACTGATCCATTGGAGTAGGTATAATCCAGGATTTTTTGAGATGAGATTTAAAATTAAAATATGGAAGAATTTGGATGAACTCATTAAACACAATCTAGAGTAAGATGTCTTAGTAACCAACATCAATGATCCTGACAAAGACAAATTGCAGTTTCAAAATTAGCGATGTTGCCAAATTGTTCAAATAATCTTGAAAAATACCTAAAAGTAGTTAAATAAAAGTTGTATCTTTCTTCTTCATTAATTTTAATAGTCATTAGGATCATAATAATGGTCGTAACGGCGGGCACATCAAACGGTGCGATTCTCGTCCCGAAAAAAGGAATAAAAATAAAAAATATATAAAGAGCCTCTCTTTCGAGTGCGCGATGTTTATCGTCGCCCCGGTGCAATTTATTTGCACGAAAATTAAAATCGGACGTCGTCGAAAAATCAATTTACGATAACGACAACATCTCCACAATTTACGATAATTGTATTTGCTGCTAAGAATGTTTTCTGTGTATAGTTTTTTTTCTTATTTTCTTTATTCCACGAGAGGGAGAAAGAAGGAGATCCGTTTTTTACGTTCAACGATAACCATCTTGTTTGTTGTATCTGGAACGATGTCGTTTAATTTTATTTAGAGTCGAAAATTTTTCAACATTCATACTGAGAATTTCACTCTTTCTCTCTCTTTTTTTTTAATCCTTAATTAGAATTCGGGCACCGGGAGGGGAGAGGTTATTTTTTTCTCTTCAGTAAAAGAGGACCCATTAAAAAGTCAATTTTTATCGGCATTTTAAAAGAAAATCAGGAGCCAAAAGAGGTGTGATAATTATTAAAATTAATGGGTCAAGATGTTGCGTTATCTCGCCGAGAAATCGCGTTCGTTTCTCGATTATTGCGAATAAGAAAAATCGACCTTTCAAATGGAAAAAATTACGTTGCTTCTAAAGTCCCGGTAATGGACAACATGTTGGCGACATCAATTTAATGACATTTTTGAAGATGCCATTTTTTCCCACAGTGATTTCAGTTTTCGACACTTATCAGAATGAAATAAATAGTTTCCGGATTGAAACATTTCAACCCAAGTCACAATCGGGCAAGTAAAATGCATATGCCAATAAACCAAATACTTTTGAACATAACCTCGTATTCAGTTTTCATTTTATCAAGACAATCTACCTTTTTATTTGTAAAAATACTAGTACAAGAATAAACAAAAAAGATAAATTAATAGATAATTGACAATGGTAAATCTGACATATTTGAACCACCCTGTATATGTATGTATATTTGCAAAGGCAATATGTTTTTTAAGTGGTACCACTACACATATGTAGATGTTTTATTATAACTAAAAAAGAAAAAAGCAAACAGAAAACGTAAATAATAATGTAAATAGCCAGGATACGTAGGCTTAAAAAGAATGTTTCTTTTGTGTATTTCGAAATTTTTTAAATATTGTTCGCTTCCCATTCGGGTCCAATTTATATATTTTTTCCTCATCGGGGCTGAGCCAGCCCGAAAAATTTACATTGTAATTACAGAGTGTTATATGTGGCCAACCAAAACGGGCCCATCATAAATCAACGCACTAAACAGGTTATAAATTATGTACCTCGGAGATGGCTCTTCTTTTTCGTTTTCTTCTTGCTTCTCATCTCATTCTTCGGCAAACAACGGGATAATTGTTTTTCCATCGGTGCGAAAATTTCTTATGTGCGCGCATATTCTTGGTGATACCGTGTGACGTTTCCAAAAAAAAAAAGAAGAGAAACAAATGAAATTCAATTCGTCATCGCCACCTTTATTATTTCGACGTTTTATTATTAAATTCCATAGTACAAAGGTAAAAAAAGGAAGCGACAATCGTGACCGTGTCCGAAACTTGCCACGTCATTGTTTTCATTAATTTTACCGGGTATTCGGTTTGCATTCATTCGCAATAAACGCAATAGGAAAAAATCTTCACTGTCTGTCTCGTTGTCTTTGAAGAATTCATAATCGAGATTGATTTGAAGTGAAAAAAGAGAATTTTTTCTGACAATTACAAGTGTGTCTCCGCCATGGATGTTTTTTTGTACACCTTTTGTTTTGAAATGGACAAAAGGACCAATCATCGATTTTAATTAATTTCAACGGATGTCCCTTGTTGAACCCATGAGACGGGAACAACCGGGGTTTAGCGATAGGAGAAAAAAACATTTGCGTGATTGACTTCGTTCCCCTCGATTTAACAGGAATAAAAAAAACACTTTTGGACAAAATCTTCTTCTAAATATTAAAATTTGGAATTATTATATGTAGTCGACTCAGAATCAACTCCAAATAAAGATGATGTTATGCAAATTACCTTAAAATAGTGGCGTTCTATCAGTTTTAAGCTAAATGAAGACTTAGGAGTATCTTGAAATATAGGAATTCCTACATAAGCTGTCAAGGGAAATCTTATTGAAACAGCAATAACCAATAAAAAACTAGCTTTTACATGACTGCTGACGAGGAAACACATAGTTAATAAATTCGGTTTTGCAAAAGAACACGTAAAATAAATAACGACTAAAAGCAACAGGTATTTTCAAACAAAACAATAGTAAATATCCATCAAATGGACGTAACAACTCTAAAAAGGGCCACGTGACAGGTATACTGTCTATTCAAAAATCACTTCTTTTAAGAGTTTTAAATTTTCTTAAAAGTAATACTCGAACTCACATTGCCAGAGAAGTAATTAGTAATGGAATGAGAAGTTTTGATGAACTTAACGTTGATCAAAAATGAGAACTTATTAAAAGGGTGGTCGCACTCTTTAAATAATCAAATCTTCTATTGCATATGTGATAATTGAATGTTATATAAACATTTCTTCATTTTCCTTTGGATTGCATGGAATTTAACAAAATTATTGATTTAATTGATCATTGAACTTCTAAAGACATTAGATTCAGTTTTTTTTTCACTTCAACATGAAGTGTTACTACATTTAGTTTCAATATCTACGAAGAATCACTTTTTAAATCAAGTAATTTCTAGAGAAATACAACTTTTTAAAATCATTAACAAGAAACCAATATACCTTTTATGTGATTTATAATTTTACTACATCAGGCCCATATTAACATTCCATCGGTGACCCAAAGCTTCCCACATGGGCCCCGCGGTAGCAATGATCGTTTTTCAGCAACACCAAACTACAAATTAGTCGAAGAGAGAAAAAAGGGCGCGTATTGTTCTCCACAGATCGTTATAAAACGTGAAATTCCCATTGCAATAAAATAGACAACTCGCCTTTCGAATACTTAAATAAAGTTCACCTTCTGATAACATCATGTCATGGCGTGCGAAAACTCTTTTATTAAAAGTCCTGTTTTTTTCGTCGCTTTTCTACCATCGCCCACGGGTTAATAGAAGCATAATCTCGCGCCGCTTGGGAGCTACCCAAATAATGGGCGGACGCTCGACTGATTATTATTTAGTCGTCTCGTTTAAATAGTTGCGAAACGTTATTAGAATAGAGAACCCTTAATGGTGATTTTTCGACGAGATACTACGTTGTTGGCTGAACAGACAAAAGAACTTCGGAAGATAAATAATAAGAAGAAGTGGAAACTTGACACGGCGTGCGAAAACAAAAGCTCGCTTTCGCACCAGCAGTGTGGCGTCATTGAAAAAAACGTCATCGATAATATCGGTGTGTAATTGTTTCATTGCTTTCTATGGAAAAACCATTGCCGCGTGTAAACGGTTGTAGTGATGTGATTTTCGTATCGATATTTATTTCTGATATTAAAATAAACATGATTAATTGTGGGAACTTGTAAGGAAATATAATAAATAGATCTTTTTAAGATTCGTAAAATATCTAAAATCGAGAATTTTCATCATACACAAACTAAAAAGCAATCAATGGAATGAAGGCAATTAGAACAGCTAACATTCATAAGCCATGTCGAGATTCGTCAGTTTTTCCTTAAGGTCAGAAATTTTAATAAGGTTACTATCTTTATTGATTGTTGAGTTCATAGAGATATTAATAAGCAACTAGAAAAGTTCATATTCACATGTTATTTAAAGATTTGCCGGTTTTTTATTCTTAAGGTCAGAAATTTTAATAGGGTTACTATCTTTATTGATTGTTGAGTTCGCAAAGATATTAAGAAACAATTAAAAAATTCATATTCACATGTTACTTAGAGATTTGCCAGCTTTTCCTTTTAATTGCATAGATTTAATTCAGGTTACTGTTTACATTGATCATTCGACATTCTGAGTCTCCAAAAGAATGTTCAATTTGTAAAACAAGACACGAGCATTCATGTATTGTCATAAAAACTCCCTGAATTTCTTGATTTAACTTTTTTCAACTTTTATTGCTTTCCTATATTGAAAAACACTGCGAAAAGTTGGAAATGTGCTTCCAACCAAGATGTGATTGGGACTGTGGAACAGTGGCTTTGTCTGAATTCCATTTAAACTAATATAATTGATATCATTAGTTGCAATCTCTTCGTTATTCTTAGGACTGTAGTTGACTATCGATATCTGTAAAAAAATATCGATTCGATCGGACAAGTCTCAGTGACTTTTTTCACTTCTAAACAGGCGTCGAGGCAATAAAACAGCCCACACTCTTCTATTGCCATTTAGCAAGCGGCTTTTGCTCCTCGCCAGTACATAGAGACACACACACACGTGATTCGCGAGGTTGCCATTTCGGTACCGGAGATAATCGTGAAGATAGCGATACACACTCACACACACAACGAAAATTATTCAAGATAGCGTTTCAGATTAGATTAGAAGAGAACGAACGTTCCTGTTGCTTTTTAAGGCCGCGATTCAGGATTTTAATTATTCGTGTTTTCTTTCGTGTTTGTTTTTTTTTTCTCTTGAAAAGTAGATAAATCGTAATCAAAGTTTTGAGTAATTAGCGTGTTTGCATGTATAGATGAGGGGGGCAGTAACAGAGACAAAAAAAGGGTGATGATAAATTATCGACAAGCTAATCGCAACGTTTTACTTGAAAACTAGTTAAAATTGATTTATCTTCATTAATATTTATGCTGAAGCCGTGCTGTTTGTGACTAACTACATACTATGATTTACGTTACACGTAAATGAAGAAAAACGGGATAGAAAAAACAGTCTTGTTGATTTTACGATTTCCCAACTAGCGACGATATTTTTAATTGCCCGTTCCGTATATAATTTCGAAAATATGTAAATTTACTTCTCGAGGTTGACAAAAATGAAACCGTAAAGAGAGAAGGGTATTTAAGTCGCCCGATAGGCATCTCTCCTCGCGCCACAACCAAAAGAAGAAGAAAAATTTGCATTATTAATTCGAACAATCAATCTCTCTCTTTCTCCCTCTCTCTCTCACTCGCACTCCTTGAACGAACACCGATTGCAAGAAATGCAATCAATTAGGCCGTTTATTAATAATCTCCAACGAGTGTCAAGTTGGACGGGTCCAGTTCTCGGCCCATCAAATTTCGTTTGCTCTCCGATCCGCGATACCATGAAGATCGTGGTAGCCGATCAGATAACCGGACCAATTAATTCGGGATCGGACCGCGTGCATACACTGGCTTCGACACATACACTCGTCCCGTTTTCTAATGTTATACTTTTGGCAACAAGAAATTAAGACGAAACAGGTCCAATTCAGGACGAATATTTAATTAAGATAGTTGCAAGTGAATAGTTATAATGACATCAGACATGAGAGATGAAAAAGGAACGGAAATATTTTTGCGCTCTGCTTAAAAATGATAATGAAATTCCATTAAAACGGCCACGGTACGACTCAATCGTAAATCATCATCGTTTCTTTAATTGGCAACTAGTACTGCTACCATACCATAGTACCGTCTGCCATATACCGAATCCTCATTTTTCGCTGTTTTTTTTTTTTGACAAGTATTTGAACTTGGTCGGAGTGTTAAATAATAAATGACGTCCTAACGAATCGATTTATACACAGGATCACGTCCAGCCTCGGTAGGTGGCTGGCCGATCGTTCCGTTTCCATGAAATTGTGCTTCGGAAGCGTCAAAAATGGTAAATGCGTCTCGGAGGTCCGTCGGCTTTTATTGCACCGATTTTACGCCAAAAGAATTGGTAATTGATTAAAACGACCAACGTAGAGTGCCTCTACGACGATGATGATGATGATGAGAACCACTGATCGTTCTCTTCTCTTCAGCCACGGTTTAATCGATATCGGCTTCTGAGAACAATCGTGTTTGAGAAATTTTCTTTCACTCACGATCGATGGAAAATAAATTTTGAAAAACTCACTTTCACGATTTACCTAAGCTTTAGCCCATTTACTGACCGTGAAGTGTCCGGATAATTACTTTTTACATTGTTTTTACCCTTAAAAGTCACTAGAACTCGTTCACTTCAAGTAACACGATTTATCGTTGCAATAATTTTAATTAGCCTTAATTACTCACTGAATATCGGAGAATTTCAAGAGAGAATTCAATGAGGTTGCTGTCTTAATTGAGTTCACAGAGATATCAATAAGCGATTAGAACAGGTCATGTTAAGAAATTTTTAAGAAATTCGCAAGTTTTTTCACTCAGTTACAAATATTTCTGTCTTAATTGCCTATTAATTTAATAGACGTATCAATAATCAACTAGTACGGCTCAGATTTATATGTTCTTTAAAGATTTGCTAGTTTTTTCACTTAATTGAAAGGATTTTAATGATGTTACTGTCTTAATTGATCATTGAGTTACCAGAGATATCAATACTCGCAATTATTATTGTAAATACAAGATAGTTTATATGATATTTAATCAAAATAGCTACTGTCATGGTCTAAATGGTCTCTAAATAACATACTTTACTCTTATCTGAATTGCAATATTAAAGGAATTTCCTGATTTCCTTTTAATTGCATAGGTTTCATTGAGTTTACTATATTAAGCGCCATTTAGTATTGATATCATTAATGCCATTCATACAGTTTTTACTTTCTTCTCTATACCATTATTTCCTGAAATATTGTGAAAGCATCACCAATTCCCGATGAAAGTGTTACGAAAAAATAACAATTGTACTTTTTGTTAAAATTATGAATAAAACACCATACATAAGAGACTATAGAATAACAAAAAATAATTGTTACAGCCCAGACCAGTTGTTAAGTAGACCAGTGAGACAGCTTGCTGAGTTATACCGCTTTTTTGTTAAACTTTTCATACATATTCAATGGAAAAATGACATTCTGTATTTAGAATTTGTTAAAATAGATGTAATAAAGCTAAATCATTGTAGTGTCATATCATATAAAATTTCAATATGTTCTTAAAAAGGATGAAAGACAAATTTTATCATAATTTTCAATCGAATTTTTCAATCCGTTGAAAGGAAAAACTTTGTTTTTTCAAAAGTTGACTTAAATATAATTATACTTTTACTTATTTTCCTTTGAGCCTTTTTCTGAAAATTTTAAAGACGCTTGAAGAAAATGTACTCTCAATGTCATGTTTGCTGTTCTAATTACTAATTGAACTATTACATATACCATTAGTCAGTTGTGAAAAGACAGTTCTTCCTTTTGCTTGACTTTTACTTTTTGAAATCCTTTTGTTTACCACTTAACAGATAACCAGATGGTGGTAATTTTAACTGAAAATTCTATGTCCTAATTGACTGGTCAACTTGAAATAATTCAATAACCATTGAATAAGTGATTTAGATTCTCTGTAATGTACATATGCCAATAAAATATTTGATAGAATACTTCATTGAGAGAGAAAAAAGAGCGGTCCGTTACCAAAAATACCTTGATAGCTATCAGTTAGGGCTCCCGAACTTTTTGATCGTCAAACCGATAGCCGAGTGACGTGTGGAATTTATTCGGGGCGAATTATTTAAATAATATTTTCACATGACTTATTTCAGAGTTCATTCTATTCATTATTGTTTTTGTTTCAGTTCGTAATGGATATTCGTGCGTGCCAGTGGCGCTGGCAGAAGGATTGGATATAAAATTGAATGCTGCTGTGCGAAAAGTTGAATACAACAGTGAAGGAGTTGAGGTGACAGTATATAATCCGAGAAATCTTCAAACAACCAATACCTATCATGGTAAAACGAATTGAAACTTTTATTTTTCTCCATGATTGATATGATCTTTATTCTGTTTCTAATTTAGCTGATGTAGTTCTATGCACTCTACCGCTAGGAGTGTTGAAATTGAGTGCTGCCTCTAGCGTTGGCCAATTGAACATCGTACAATTCAGTCCTCCATTGCCTGACTGGAAAACATCAGCTATTCAAAGACTTGGATTCGGCAATTTGAACAAAGTGGTTCTTTGTTTTGAACGGATTTTCTGGAACCCCCAAGCGAATTTATTTGGACATGTCGGCAGTACTACAGCTAGCCGTGGTGAACTGTTTCTCTTTTGGAATCTATATAAAGCTCCAGTTTTACTAGCACTGGTTGCTGGTGAGGCTGCTGCCATAATGGAGAACGTTACTGATGATGTTATCGTTGGAAGGTAACAAATAATATGACAAAAAAAAATTGAGTTAATCCAATTCCGGAATGATAGGAAGGTTTTTGACGCGCGCGAATAAAGCCATAAAAGAGAGAGATGATGAACAGTTATTCGTTCTTCGGCGTAAATAATTTTTGAAGAATTCTATAATCCGATTACCAGTTTTAAATAACAGCTTATTTCCATGTGTTGAGACTTAAGTCTTCTCGATTAATAACGAGAAATAATTCAATTAAGTCGAAATTTATTATCTCTATTTCTGTTTATTAAAATTATGTATGTTTTAAAAGGTGTATCGCTGTGCTGAGAGGAATTTTCGGACAGTCAGGCGTACCGCAACCTAAAGAAACAGTCGTGACTCGTTGGAGGGCTGATCCATGGTCAAGGGGTTCTTACAGTTTCGTTGCTGTCGGTTCTTCCGGTTCTGATTACGATTTATTAGCCAGTCCTGTGATTCCACCGGATGGACAAGGAGTCTCGTCTACGTCGGGTCCTGCAAGAGTGTTTTTCGCTGGAGAACATACAATTCGAAATTATCCTGCCACTGTGCACGGAGCATTTTTGAGTGGATTACGCGAGGCCAGCAGGATTGCTGATCAGATTATCGGGAATCCTTGTCAATCCCAGCCGGCGGATTAAGTTAGATGATGCAATATTTAAATTATTATTATTATTAGATTGTATTGAGTAATAAATGAATGTTAAAGAAACAGATAAATGTACCTCATTCTTTATGAACCGTTTAAGGTTCAATAACTCTATCTGTTCGCGATACAGACAACAAAAGCGACGATTTTTCACTGTAACTTCACGTTTGAAACAACGCGATTGCCACGCGGTGCATCAATATGCTAATGTTTGAAGTCGTCGTCGATCACTCGGACACTGACATGACAAATAGTCGAACTCGACGGATCGATTCTATTTTTAAATTTAAATTTTCTCGTCCCTCGTGATTTTTAAGTACCATCCACATCGAAAATAACAATACCACTACATTACCGAATCTCAAACCATATTAATCCCTATTAAAAAGACATAAAACCTTTAAATTTCCACTTGTTTAATTAAAAATTCCAAGATCGACTAAAATATTATACAAATTGAGGATTTATTTAAAAATATCCCAAATATTTAACACAATCTGACAACGGTCCAAATATGTAGTCGGAATTGTATAGAAACGAATCTTTTAATCAGGTAATTAGAGATTGGCTAACCGACCGATTGTATCATATTATTCCTGTTTCATAAATAGAAATTTAAATTTGGCGCCAAAATTATGTTGGTAGTATATAACGTTGGCATCAAACAATGGCTTTAAATTTCATATGCGGCAAGCGGTCAATTGTCAAACGTCACGTGAACTTCTTTCCTTTCATCAGTCATTCTTGTCAAAATAAAAACGTGCCGACTGGTTTGTCAAAGTACAAATTTGTTTGTAAGTCCAGCAATTAATCCTTTAAAATCTTTTAAAAACATTTTTAAGACAACAAAAAGATGGCTTTACATGTACCAAAAGCGCCGGGCTTCGCCCAGATGCTCAAAGACGGTGCCAGAGTGAGTATTCTTATTCAAAAATTACATGTGTTCCTTGTTGGGTGGGTGTGTAAATTGGGATTTGGATTTAACTGTTCCGGCTTTTTGTCTATTTTAGCATTTTTTTGGCACTGAAGAAGCGGTCATTCGTAATCTCACTGCCTGCAAAGAGTTTGCTCAAAGTGTTCGGTCTGCCTATGGCCCCAATGGTATGAACAAAATGATCATCAATCACATAGAAAAGCAATTTGTAACCAGTGATGCAGCCACCATTATCAGGGAATTAGAAGTGGAACATCCAGGAGCTAAACTTATGATTTTGGCCAGTGAAATGCAAGATGCCGAAGTTGGTGATGGCACCAACTTTGTTATAATTTTGTCAGGTGCTTTGCTTGAATGCTCCGAAGAGCTGATAAGACTTGGAGTTACACCAACGGAAGTAGCCGAAGGCTACGAACGTGGCCTGGAAAAATGTCTTGAAATTTTACCAAGTTTGATTTGTTATAAAATTCAGGACAACAGAGATATCAATGAAATTAAACAAGTCATTAAGACTTCTATTGAGTCCAAACAATATGGTAATGAAGAGTTTTTTAGCCGATTTGGTTGCCAGGGCTTGTATTTCAATTCTACCAGAACAAACTACTTTTAATGTAGATAATGTGAGAGTTTGCAAGATTCTAGGTTCAGGTTTACATAGTTCTCAGGTAACTAAGTTATATTTAGCCCGCAAAAAGCTGCTAGAAACAAATTTTAGGTTGTGCAAGGAATGGTCTTCAAAAGACATGTGGAAGGTGAAATAACCCAGGCAGAGAATGCTAAAGTGGCCATTTACAGTTGTCCAGTTGACATCATGCAAACAGAAACTAAAGGTTTACTAAGCAGCAACAAATTTATGAAAACTTTTACTAATTTTCAATCTTTTTCATTAGGAACTGTACTAATTAAAAGTGCTGATGAACTATTGAATTTCAGTCGCGGCGAAGAAAATCTACTAGAGCTACAAATCAAGTCTATTGCGGAAGCCGGCGTAAAAGTTATAGTTGCAGGTGCTAAATACGGTGATTTGGCATTGCATTACATTCACAAATACAATATTATGGCCGTCAGGCTCAACTCTAAATTTGACTTAAGAAGATTGAGCAAAACTATTAATGCAACAGTATTGCCTAGATTAACAGCGCCCACTGCCGAAGAATTGGGCTATTGTGACTTAGTCTGTGTGGAAGAATTAGGTGATACTCCTATAGTGGCGTTTAGGCAGAATACTAAAGAATCTAGAATTTGCACAATTGTAATTAGAGGAGCTACTGAAAATTACATGGACGACATCGAGAGAGCCATTGATGATGGAGTGAATACTTTTAAAGTACTACATTAAGGTATATAAAGATTTGCATTAACAATAATTTTGTTTTTGTATAGGGTCTTTGTCGCGATCCGAGATTCGTCCCAGGCGCTGGCGCCACTGAAGCTGAATTGGCGGTCCAATTATTAAAATATGCTGACACCCTTCCAGGTCTTGAACAATATGCAACTAGAAAATTCGCCTCTGCTCTGGAAACTTTACCAAAAGCTTTGGCTGAAAATAGTGGATTACGATCACAAGTCGTATTGGAGCAAGTCCTTGAGGCACACCAGGTAACGAATTCATAGTGTTGTTTTTCTACTAAAATTATCGAAATTGTTTAATGCAGAATGGTCAAAAAAATGTTGGTGTGGACATTGAATCTCAAAACTCTACTGTGGATGCGGTAGAAAAGAAGATTTTAGACTTGTACCAGTCGAAATATTGGGGTCTTAAGTACGCCGTTGACGCGGCCACTACTATTTTAAAAGTTGACCAGATTATTATGGCGAAAAGAGCTGGAGGTCCTAAAGCACGACAAGCTCAGGGCAGTGACGACGAATCTTAACTTTATTACTAGTTTTTTTTTCTTTAATGTCACTAGTTTCTTCATTCTTCATTTAATAATTTCTTTATTTAATAAAGTTTTTTAACAGACAGTTTGTCTTTTCTGTATATAACAAAGTATAAAAATATTCTAATAAGTATATCAAAAACAAATAAATTGTTAACTAAATACAAAAACCCTAATAGTAAACAAAATAATTTTTCTTCTTTAAGAAATAAATTGATATTCTAAAGAAGAAATAATATATTTCTTCATAAAAATAAAAGCCTTACTGGTCATTTTGAGGATTAACTGGTGGAAAAAAGAATCCCTGTGCGTTATGACTTATTCCATTGGGCGTAAGCCACTGGCCGGTTTCGTAACCCGACGCCATTGTCATCTCACCTCCATTCGAGTACACGCAACACGGAGCTGGATATGCTGCTGTTGGTGAAGGTGGCACCATCACAGCCACATTGTGAGCAGGAACAGTCGTGTAAATCACTAGATAATTAAAGCAGTTTTTATTTAATCCTCTAAATTCATTTTTTTCCGTACCTGGAGGTAAAACTGGAGGAGAATACACGTCAAGCGGTTGAAGAGTACTTTGGGGTATATATTGTGCAGTTTCAACGGAGTTTGGACGAATGGAAGTCAAAGTGTTAGTGTCCTGGGAGCTTTGAGACACAGGCACAATTGGAATGGGCGTGCTTGGCGTCATAGGATATTGAACATGATAATTGAAATAATATGGAAAGGAATTATCTATGGAAATAATGATTTTAATTAATAACAGTAATACTATTAAAAAATTCGAATACCATGATAAGAAACAACACTGGGTGTAACTGGAGCTGACGCTATCATTGGTTTGATTTCAATAAAAGGCGCGGCCGAGGCAGGATTGCAAACATAAGGTTCAGGAGTTGTTGGATAGAAATTGGATTCTGGTTGAGTATAATGCAAGGGTTCAGACCAACTCACATGGTCCCAGGAAAATCTGCAGATGAAATTCAATTAGTTGAAAATTCATTCCTGCAATACATACCTTTCTTGTTGATTATTGTTATCATCCTGCACTACTGAACCTAATCCTGCTAACGGAGGCATATTATTTGAGGATTTATCACTAGCAGCATCCGGTTTATTTTCAGCAGTATTTCTTTCTTGCATTTGCTGAAATAATATTGGCAAAACACGTAGTTCGATATATCTAAATTCGATTTACCAGTGGAGCACCCACATAACCGCACACATTGTCCGATTTTCCAATTTCCGATAGATCATTTGTGCTTTTACTCTGTTGTTTTGATTCTTTGTTTTTCTTACGTGTAGACTTCACTTTATCCATTGGTGCCAATGTTGGAGTGTTCAAAACCAGATTCCGACTAAATCTGTTTAGAAATTACTAAAGAATTCATGTAAAAATGGTGGTTTACCTGTAAGGTAACGGCCAGGGTTTGGCGTTATCTTCCGGAGACAAATCCATGTATTTAACTAAACGTTTTTCTGCATATTTCGTTATGTAAACAATACATTTATCTTTGTCTTCATGAAACTGTTGTATGTAACATTCAAGTGTTACATTGTCGATTGGGTCTCGTAAAACACACTTCGTACCCAATTTTAAGTTATCGTCCCCTTTATACCATTCATTAAGCTTCAGTTCTATCAGAAAAATAATTAATTTTTAATAAAACATTACATTGATAAGGTCCGTGAACCTTTTCTAACGTCATTCCAAGAGTCATATTCAATATTTCTGTAAATGGAAGGATCCAAAGCTTTGGCAACTTTAAATGGAAATGGGGCTACCATACTATTATTAGTACCATCACTACTGTTAGCATCAGGCTTATTCGTCTCCTCTGTGGCATCGGTTTCCCTTAGAATTGGAATTTTTTCATAAAGCATAGATTTCACTATGTTATCCACATTAGTAATTTGAAAAACTCCTTCGTAAAGTACTTTATATACAGTTGCTTAAAGAGAAATTTGCGTTTAAATTGAACTTTGAAATAAATTATATTGTACCTTGACAAAACCCGGCATTATCTATGTGTCCTTTACGATAAACCGCATCATAATGGTCCACATCCAATAAACATAACATTAAAGGATCATTGATGTGATAACGTTTTGTTACATTATTCACTGTTTGTTGATTGGCACAAGCCACAATAACGTCTCGCCTAAAAAAGGCCAAGTTCATATTACAATGCAGCTTTGCTTTAACTCTAAATCATACTCATAATTTCTGCTGATCAAGTTGATTTCAATGTCTCCACAAATGGTCATGTGTTTTTCAAGTAAATTCAAATGTTCTTCCCATTCGCTCTTATCAGGTATAAAATTGCTGAACTCACTGTGATGAGTTTTCCCATAATCAATGCACTCTTTACGAACTCTTTCGTGAAACACTTGACAATCAAACAGCTAAGAAACAAAAGTTTGAAGTGAAAATTTCCAGAACTTAAATTCCTGAACGTACTTGCTCACTAACTGCTCGAAACAAACAAGTTTCATCGTGTGCTACACTTTTCCTGTACAGCTCCAGGCTGTCTAACCAGTTGTCAACTACTTGTGGATTCCTACGTTTTTTTAACATTTTGCCAGTCATGTTACCACGGTCCTAAATTGCAAATTTATTGGAATGTAATGTTCACGTAGTAATGCAGGTCCGAGTTGCTGATTCCAAAACGAATCTGTAACAATAAATAACTGACGAGAGACAGACACCAATCGGGTTTTTTTCCTCAAAAACTATGTTTATCTTAAAAAAATATTGTTAGAATAGGCGACGACGGTTTTTTTTATTTGAATTCCGGCGGCGAGAATTTCGAGTAATTCTTCTTCTATTGTAATTTTTGACATTTCCATATCGTCTTCTTTTTATTCTTATTCGTGATATTGGTCAATTACGAAATTAATTTCTTATCAAAGTGAAATTAAAAATAGTAACTAAAAGTTTTATGAATAATTTTTGTTTATTTTAATTATCTGGAGACCAGTCAATGACCTAAACAACCGTTTGTTTTTAAATTTCTGACACGAGTGTGTGTATAGTTTTTTTGAGGACACAGCCCTTGTATGAGAATTGTTTAATACACATCAATATGTTTAAATATTGTGAAGCATCTTTCTAATTGAAGGATATTAATCAACCTAGATCCGTTCTCCTGATATTAAGAAAATAAATAAAACAACTCACAAACAAAAATATACAGGGTGTACAAACCAAAACTAGAAACTTCCAATTACTTTTTATTTTAAGAGTTGTGAGAAATCACTAAGACATAGTATATACAGTTTCAAAGGGGACGCATTTTAACATACATGATGTCTATGCAAGTTCATTCCATCCCTCTTCCCTGTAAAGCCAATTCCCTAAAGAATTTAAATCCTTTAGAACATGGTCCAAGAAGCTACATATGTAACTATGCTAATAGAATTTCATTTCAAAATTTTCTTTTCCAGGTAGAGAACTGTTTGTTATTTATATCTCAGTAAAACAAAACATAAAATAACTTATTTGTTGTTGTGTTGTATTGTTGAGAGACCCTTAATCATTTTTGGATCAATAAATTGTTGCATTTTGTCTTTATCAGTTCAAATCTGACACGGACCAAATTGCATTCGGAAAGTGATTTCTCAAAATTGTCTATTTGCTTTAACAAAGAATTCGATTTGTTCAACCATATTATAAAAGTGACAATTCAGCAAGAACTACAGCGTGAATATTTAATGAAAATCACGTTGAACAAAATTCATCAGTATGTACGATAGTTAATAGTCAAGTTTATAGAAATGGGATCTGTAAGGAACGAGAACACCAGAGATCAGTGACGAATCACGTGGTGGAAGCAGCAGTTCTGAGACAATTATTGTTTGACAATACTTGATCAGTTAGAAAAATAGCAGAAAATATAGGCATAGCACGTAGTAGTGTTAAAAAGTCACAAATTTTGCCCTTGTAAGGTGTAATTAGTTCAGGAACTAACCGAAGATGATCTTGATCGATATTTTAAGTTATGTCAAATTTTTAGTGAAAAAATTATTAACAACTCTAATTTACTTTACATGTTTTTCCAATGATTGAACATTTTTTTACATAGAGAATTGAATATACACAACTGCAAATACTGGAATGACATTAATCTACATTTGCTAAATGGAAACACAGACTCAAGCGCCTGTAAAAATAAATGTTTGAGCTGGCATTCAAGGTAATCACACTAGTGGACAGTTTTTTCTTCATGCAACTTTAGATGGAGAATGCAATTTGGACCTTTTAAAAGAGGCAATTTATCCAGCTATAATCGAAATTCTTCAAGCAAATGAAAATCTTTTGAAAGACGAGGTGGTATTTCAACACGAAGGTGCCCCATTACATTTTTTAGGAGTAATTCCTAAATTCCTGAATACTATATTTCCTAACCGCTGAATTGATAAAAGAGGTCGCAAGAAATGACAATCAAGGTCTTCTGACCTCATGCCTTTAGATTTTTTTTGTAAGAAGGCATTTGAAATCCAAAAACAAACTTGAATCTATTCTAGTTTTGTGCCAGAGAATTGTTGTATGATGCCATACGCTTATCCCAGACATGTTTTCACATGTTAAGGAAAAGTTTGAGAACAGAACGTTATTACCAAAAGGTTAATGGAGGTCATTTTGAACAATAGAGAAAATAAAACGAAACACAACAATGGTATATTTGGTTAACTGCATGCTAACAGCTCAATATAACAACAAATAAATCATTTTGTGTTTCATTACTTTTATTGGAATATAAGTGATAAACGGCGCTTTACTCAGAAAGAAAATCTCGAAATGCATTGTCATGGTTACTTAGCTTTTTGAACCATATTCCAAAGAATCTTATCACTTGGATCCTTATTTAAAATTTTTTAAAGGGTTAGTTGAAGAACGATCAACTTACATAGACATCATATACATTAAAATGCAACCTCCCAGTAAAAACTTATTGGATTGATTTCTAGTTTTAGTTAAGACACCCTATGTTCAAGTTGCGATGAGATAGAGCCCATCTTAAAAAAAAAATACTTTTTTATTCAATGCAGGGTGTCTTAAACTTTGGTCATATATAATTGTATATGTTTGCGATTAGACTGTATCGACTGTGATAAGAAATATATTATTCACTCTCCTAATTAGCCGTACGTCCAATGACGATAACAATTAAGCAAAACTAGTTAAACTATTATTTATTGAGGACATTTTGCTTGGCACTTCGATAAGAATCCCTTAATATGTTCAATAGCTTAGTAAAAATCGAGCAGTATTAACGTGAAGAAGCCTTTTGTGTGTGCAATGGACAAAGTGTTTAAATTAAAACATGACAATCCCAGGAAAAAAGCTGGCATTGTGTCCAAATTGTTATTCATGTAGTAAAATAACATTCTTTGAAAAAACTGTGAATAAAGTTTCTTTGTTATTAGGTGGGTGGCTCCATTGTTGCGGACTGGAACTAAACGTCTGCTTCAACTCCAAGACCTATTCAAAGTTCAGGAATGTAATCGATCAAAACGACTCGGTGATCATTTAGAAATGATTTGGTTGGATGAAATTTCTAAAGCCAAGACGAAGAATAGATCTCCAAGCTTATTGAGAGCGATTGCACGCATGTTTTTGAAACAATACTTTTACAATGGAATTCCTTTGTTCATCTTGCTAATCTTCTTGAAGTTGGGCTCCGTTCGATTTAAAAAAATGTTTCACTTAAACTTAATTTTTCTTTTAGATCGCCTCAGCCACTAGTTCTTGCATGGTTAATTAGCCAGTTCGACAAAGGTAGTTTACATGATCGAGCTTCCATGTACGCTTCAGCAACCGTTTTAGTTGTTATATCAATTTTAACAATTTTCTTACAACATCACTCTACTTATGGCACTAATTGCGTAGGCATGCGACTTAGGGTCGCCATTTCCAGTTTGATCAATCGGAAGGTGACGAGGCTCAGTCAAAAATCTTTAGGGCAAACTGAAATTGGTCAAATAGTGAACATTCTGGCCAATGATTGTCAACGATTCGATATGATATCGTATTTTTTACATTACCTCTGGATTATGCCATTCCAGATAGTTTTAATCACTTATTTTCTTTGGAATATGTTTGGAGCCTCGTGCTTGGCTGGAATTTTATTCATGGCATTATGCTCGTTACCAGTGCAAAGTATTTTGATTAAACCAACTTTCTGAGCATTCAATAACATTTTTATTTTATTTCCAGGTTATTTAGGAAAATTAGCATCGACACTTAGATCGCGTACTGCCGAAAAAACAGATGAAAGGGTAAAATTGATGAATCAGATCATATCTGGCATTCAAGTGATCAAAATGTATGCATGGGAACAACCATTTGAGAAATTAATTAAAATGCTACGTATCAAAGAAGTGAAAATCATCACCCAAGCTTCGTACCTCAAAGGATTCTTCTTAAGCTGCATGGTGTTCATTGAGCGTAGCACTCTATTTTTAACATTATTAACTTTCACTTTGCTTGGAAATCGTATGGAAGCTGCCAAGGTCTTTTCAGCTGCGCAATTTTTCAATATACTCCAAGGTATTTTTGAGGTTGTGCTTATCCTCTTTTCCTTTTAATTTCAATTTTTTAGCTGCCATGGCTATAATGTATCCAATGGCAATCAGTATAGGAGCAGAAACTTTGGTTGCTATTCGTCGAGTCGAAACGTTCCTGCTCAGAAGCGAACGAGACGAGTCTCTGGTGGAACGTCCTGAACAGGTGGAATTGGTGATCCAATCTGTTACAGCATCCTGGGTGCCCGATTGCCTAACTTTGAAAAACATCGATTTAGTAGTCTCTCCAGGATCCTTATGCGCTATTGTGGGTCCAGTTGGAGCTGGCAAAAGCTCCATACTTCAGTTATTGCTAGGAGAACTAGCTTTTTCCTCTGGAAGTGTCAAACTAGGAGGGAGCATTTCGTACGCTTCTCAAGATCCTTGGCTTTTTGCTGCGTCTGTTAGAAGAAATATTTTATTTGGACAAGCTTATAACCATGAATTGTATCAAAAAGTAAAAATGGTTTGCGCTCTGGACAAGGATTTCCAACAGTTGCCTTATGGTGAATGGAGAACTTTTAGTTATTCATTTAGTAAACTATGGTTTTTAGGTGATAAAAGTATGGTAGGTGAACGTGGAGTGTCTTTAAGTGGTGGTCAAAGAGCCCGAATCAATCTGGCAAGAGCCGTATACAGAGAAGCTGACATATACCTTCTGGATGATCCGTTATCAGCAGTGGATGCTCACGTAGGCAAACATTTATTCGAAAAATGCATACTGGATTTCCTCAAACGCAAAACAAGAATTTTAGTCACGCATCAACTGCAATATCTTAAGAAAGCTGACACTATTGCTATTGTAAATGAAGTAATATTAAACTAGGCCTCATATTGAATAAAGAATACAAAGCAAGTTTTTTCAGGGTCGAATTGAAGCTGTTGGCACATTTAATGACTTAATCAAAGCAAACTTCGAGTTTACAAAATTTCTTGCTTCAGCGGATGAATCAAGTGAAGAACAAATTGAGGTTAGCAACAATGTTTTTTCTGAGGAAAATGATTTTACTGAAACAATACGAGTGGAAGAACAAGAAACCTATAGTGAACAAACGTCACCTCTTTGGAACTATATGGCATCAGTAGAAAATATTTGCACAGTGATTATGGTGATTGTAGTCTTGATTTTAAGCCAGGCTAGTTGCACTTGTTGCGACCTTTGGGTTACTTTTTGGTGATTGTTTTTGCGTTCATTATGATGAAACAAATTTCAATAAAAAGAACTTTACAGGACAAGTCAAGAGGAAGCTCGCAGTTCTCAGGAATTCGACATTTACCTTCTTAATACTTCCAACTCTGTCAATACATATGAATATATTCATCAGCCAATTGCACCATCCACATTCTTAGGTATTCCCATAGAAAACATCTTCGACATAGCGACTATCAATGGTGTGCAGTACAAGTTTCTCAGCAGACCAGTAACTATCTACGTCTACACAGGCCTGATCATGGTAATGATCCTACTAACCGTAGCTAGAGCATATATGTTTTTTACAGCTGCGATGCACGCTTCCAAAAACATCCACACAAACATGTTCCACAGATTATTACGTACCCCAATGAGATTTTTCGATATAAATCCCAGTGGACGAGTTTTAAATAGGTTCAGCAAAGATATTGGAGCTGTAGACGAGGTTCTTCCAAGAGTCTTAATGGAGTCAATACAGATTCTGTTGGTTATGAGTGGCATTTTGGTATTGATTACGATTTCCAATTATTATATGGTGATTGCAATAGTAATTCTTTCAACGGCGTTCTTAAAATTACGCTCCTGGTACGTTGCGAGTGCACGTGATCTCAAACATTTAGAAGGAATAGCCAAATCGCCTGTGTTTTCTCATGTCAACTCTTCACTAAGAGGTTTGACAACCATCAGAGCACTTAAAGTGGAAGATGTATTAATTGATGAATTCGACGATCACCAGGATGTTCATTCTTCTGCGTTCTTTCTTACAATTACGTGCAGCGAATTTTTTGGACTTTGGTTAGACATAGTTTGCGTCTTGTTCACTGGTTGCATCGCTTTCGGGTTTGTGATTTTAGCCGATTGTAAGTACTTTATATTCTAATGTTCAATCTATATAATCTAAAGTCCGCATATCAATTTTCAAGTTGGAGAAACTCCAAATGACTCCTTTGTTGGTCTGGCATTATCTCAAGCATTGATTCTGACTGGGATGCTGCAATATGGAATGAGACAAACGGCTGAAGTTGTAAATCAGTTAACCAGCGTAGAAAGACTACACGAATACACCAAATTGGAAAATGAAGGTCCCTTTGACACTCTGGAAGGAAAAATGCCAGTTCTTCCATGGCCTTCGTTTGGAAAAATTGAATTTAAGAACGTGAATCTCTTTTATGTACCTGAAAGTGGTCCTGTATTAAACAATCTGAATCTCCAAATTGAATCTAAGGAAAAAATTGGAGTGGTTGGGCGTACTGGTGCTGGAAAATCTTCATTAATTTCCGCAATGTTTCGCCTGTACCATATCGAGGGCGAAATTCTAATAGACGATCTGAACACAAAAAATATTGGCTTAACGGATTTGCGCAGGAAAATTTCCATTATCCCTCAGGAACCAGTACTTTTCAGTGCTACTCTTAGATATAATCTAGATCCGTTCAATGAGTTTCAAGACGATCAATTATGGAATGCTCTAGACGAAGTGGAACTTAAAGATGTAGTGCCAACGTTGGAATATGAAGTAGCAGAGGGAGGTACGAATTTCAGCTTGGGTCAACGCCAGTTGCTATGTCTCGCAAGAGCGCTGCTTCGAAATAACAAAATTCTAATATTGGACGAAGCCACCGCCAACGTTGATGCATTGTATGTCAAATGTGAAACACTGTAGTAGTTCCAATTGAAACAAATGTAATTTTCAGAACGGATAGCTTAATACAGAAAACAATACGAAACAAATTCAAAAAATGCACAGTCATCACCATAGCTCATCGATTAAACACCATTATGGATTCGGATAAAATAATCGTTATGGATTCTGGAAGAATAATGGAATATGATCATCCATACCGGTTACTTCAGCAGGAAGAAAGCCATTTCACTAAGTTGGCCATGGAAACTGGACCCGCCATGACGGAACAGTTAAAAAGTATTGCCAGAAATGCCTGGCAACGGCGTCGTATTGATGATGACGAAGATGAAATTACTCGATTATAACTTGTATTATATATATTACCTCGTATGAATTAATAAAATTATTAAATTAATAATTAAAGAATAATTAATGTTCACCTCAGTGTCAACTGTCAAAAATGTGTTGTGACAGTAGCGATGTTGATTAGAAATTGTCATATGTCAAATTAGTTAAATGTCAACAATAATTAAATGTTTTTACTTAGTTTTCGTGTAAAATGCCTTTTTTTGAACATAATTTACATATAATTTACATAATTCAGCTCTACTAGTAATTCCCAAAGTGTGTTTTATCATTGGAGAAATGTATGTTTCGAAAGAAGCTTCAGATTATCCTAAAATCAAGACAACAAAACCCAACGACCAAGTAAACTGAACATTTTCAATAGATTTCTTAATAAAACATTGGTTATTTTACAGAATTTGCTTATAAATAACATCGAAATATCAGTGTCTGAGTCAGAAAAACGGAATAATGGAACGCTGAATCTGAGAGAATATTATACAGTGTATTTAATTGAAACCAAGTAAGTGCCCTAGTTTCATCTTATTAATCAAGTAACATCATTTTTTGTAGATTAATTAATCAAACTTTTGAGGGCAAACTCTCTAAACATTCCACTTTATGGCGCAGATATACCGAATTTGAACAACTACAAAGCTATTTAGAACTCACATTTCCTTACCTAGTTCTGCCCCCTTTACCTGAAAAAAGAGTCATGTATGGCTGGCAAAAAATCTCAAACGACACTTTTGATCCCAATTTTATTGATCGCAGACGAGCTGGTTTGGAGAATTTTTTATTAAGAATTGCATCGCATCCAGTTCTATGTTGGGACCAGCACTTTTTACAGTTTTTGCAAGATGAAGAAGGTTGGAGAGATTCGTTTAAAGCCAATGGTATAATCTGTTCACTTTGACTAATTTAAGTAATTAATATTGTTTTTTCTACAGGGTATTTATACTTGGTGGAAAATAAATTGCGATCTCTCAGTGTGTCTATCAGACTGAAAAAGTCACATCCAAGATTTGAGTCTGTTAAAGATTACAGTTCAGAATTACAATTGGTTTTAGGCAATTTATTAAAAGCTAGAAGTCGTGTGGCTGAAAAATCGTTCACAGTCCATAAATTGCACTCAAATTACGGTAGGGTCTTTAGTGAATGGAGCGCTAGCGAAATAGAAATGGGAGATGCCCTACAAAAATCTGGTCATTACTTGGATTCATTATCAGCTTGCATAGATTCAGCATTGGAAGATGAGGAGTTGCTTGCCGATCAACTTAAAGAGTACCTGTTCTTTGCTCAATCACTTCAAGGAGTCTGCAAGAACTGGGAAATCCTACAATTAAAATTAGAAGACTCAGAGGACAGTGTGGCAAATAAAAATATAGAACGTACAAAAATTATGCAAGGAAAATCAAGCATAATGTCGAGGTTGTTTGGGGCTGTTGATACAGATGAAGTGAGAGAATTAAAAATTAATGAATTGGATCAACAGATTCAAGAAGGCGTGGTTGCCGTTGATGAATGCAAAGGAAATTTACAGTAAGTATAAAGTGAATTTATAAAGAATGTAAAGAAGTTTAAGATATTTTGTTATTAGGGATTTTACTGCCAAAGCTTTAACGGATATCGAAAGGTTCCAGAATGAGAGGATTGTCGATTTAAGAGATACTTTAACGAATTACTCGTTTTTACAGTTGAAAACTGCTAAAAAGGTAATTTTCATGGAGAAATTTTCACGGGTTTGATTATTATTTTTCAGGGATTACAAACTTGGATGCAAATTCGTGATTGTCTTCAAAATGTACCTTAACTTATAAAAATTTCTATTTATTTATAAAATGTTAATTAAAACATCCTCCTGTATATTGACTCCACGTCATTCCAATTTTTCCCGTACCTTTTCTCACCCCACTCAAGAAAAGTAGGTCTTCTATAAATTAATAATTTAAAAATATATCGATATTTTCACTGGAATACGTTCACTTGAACAAAAACCGTTTTGGAACAATGTCCAAGAACGAGGACCTGAAACTATATGTGGTAATGGGCGTATGGATCAGTTTTTGCGTTCTAGCTTCCATATGGATGTTCACGAAATTTCTCAAAGGTAAACGGCAATTGTTCAACAATCTACATGTAGTTGAAGATAGCTTACTGAAGATGCAAGAAAAACTTGAGCTGGAACGTAGGAAAAAGAGCATGGGTTGTTTGGAAACATTCGAGGACATCACTGGTACCCTGGAAAAAGAGGTAAAAATAGTTGTTCAATTATTTTTCCAAGTATATTTGTGTTGTAAGTGTGGTGTTGCCATGTGTTCCATTAAATCTTATTTTTACAAACACACAGGATTTTATACGTTCGATAAAATAATACAGTACAAATATGAAACATCAAAAAGTAGTTGTGGACGTGTGGAAGATGATTTTCTCGTCCTGTTCATATTTGGTGTTGGCTTTTTTTGTTTGGTTGTTCCTCAAACTGGCTTATGCATGTTTTTGGTTTCCGAATTATTTGCAGAAATCTCCGGATGAGGAAGACAACGAGTCAAATAAGAAAATTAGTATAGAACAAGAACTTGTATCCCATGAAGAGGATGTGGATTTGGAAAATAAGAAGGACGTGTAGTTTTATAATAGATTTTCAAATCGATGTAAGAAACAATCTCGTCTGTACCGGCAATATTCACTAATTTTAATTTAATCACGTGTTATAATAGTTGAAAAATAAAAACTGATTTTTGTTACTGAATTTGTTCATTCCAACCTTCCAATGGAAAAACAATTGGAAACCTGTTGTTGACGTTTTCAATTATATTGTCACGGGCCTTAACGATTAGGTGGGTTTAGTGCGCACTTGGGTCGGCGCACGATCAACCTCGATTCGATAGGAAGAGGGCTTCCTCGCTTTCTCTCTGTTTTTCAACAAACAATAGATGTGAAGAAATAAAACTCATTTTAACTGAACAGTTGATCGGGGGCTGAATAGATCGTGTGGGGCGTGTAGTGACATTCTTAAACAATCGAACAAATAACCACGTATATTGTTTTTTTCCCAAAACTACTCGATATGTGAAAAAAAATCGATCAGTCTTCGGTCAAGTGACAGATTTTTTAAAATATGTCTTGGGATATCTAAGGAATAGTGCTTGTGTTAATGACTGAACCAAGAAGGCTTTGTTCTTTGAAAATTCCAAAGTAAATACGTGTCATGTTAAATAATGAATGTCCCGTTGCCGCCCCTGACGTTGATGCTGTTGCCTGCCTACCGTTCCTGTTGATGGAGATGGTTCAATGACCCGAATTCATTGGAAATAACAATAATGCAGCCCAGTGATTGACGAATTTATGGTCTTAATGCCACATTATTTCATACATTTTCAATGTAAGTATTGTTATTTAATCGCTAAAATGCGACGCCCCGTTTAGTAACTGTTTTAAAATTGTAAATAGATAACATCCTCTGGGTGATAATTAAAGATATGTTTATGTCTAAAGGTCAATCAAAATATATTATTTTTAATGCAAAGCGTACTTTGCAAATGAATAGTCCCGTTGATACTTGTTTTCAAAGGAAACAATTGATGTTTGCATTCAGATGTACGTACGTATGGACGTAGATACATAATCGATTTGTATTTATTTTTTCTGCTATTCTAATTAGTAACTACTTACGCATCCAATCGACTTAGCTACTCGTGATTATGCGTGAAAAAATGCAAAATTCAATAAGTTTTAAGGAAAACAATTGTAGAATTCAATTTGAATCTTTGAATTTTTCTGACAGCCATGACAGATGATAAACAATCGCAACTCTCACATTGTCATGATTTGTTTAGACATGTATTTACTAATTTTATATGTAATTTCGTGTGATTTTTGGAATCTCTAGGAATTTATTACTACAAATAAACAATTGTATTTCATTTTTAAATTTCACTTGAAGTTTTCCCTCATCTATTTCAAAGGAAACGATTGGTCAACGAACTCCTTGATTATTTATTGCATTTACTCTTTCTCTCTCTTACTCTCTCTTTTTTTTTCTCTCACTTTACATGGTAATTAGTCATACACAGGATATACGCGCAGGTAAAGACAAGAAGTCAAGTGCCGTTGTTTAAAAATTGAGTAGCCATAGAACTTTTAGATAGGTAAACATACAGTATTTGTATAGGTGGAAAGTCTATGGTAAATGTTATTAAATCTTAATAATTTATTAAAAACGTAATAGAATTGCAGTAAATATCTATTATTTACGAGGACGACGTAATAAAATTTAGTCAGTGCAACGATTATTAAAATACCTACTCAGGTATATCGTGGCAAATGTCTCCCCTAGTATACCCCCAACCCACATTCTATTTCATTGATGAAAACTTTTTAATTAATTAATGTATCGTTTTAATTATGATAATCGGCGAGTCGGTCATACAATAAAACATTAAATTATATATGAATTACTTNTGGAAAAGGTATTCAAGAACAAGGCCACCAATTTGAACATCTTCTAAGCACTTTATAATTTAACGATGCTAAATAAAGTTCACATTGTTACACTAAATTGCCACCTGCAAGGATACATTGTGCAGTAATTGTGGCTCAATTATCTTTTTATAATCGAAAGATATTTCAAAAAAATCTAAGATTCATAAAAAAAAACTTAAAACGTTGTATCTTGAAAACAAAAGGCGTTCGGACATTAATGTATAGATTTTTTAAAATTTTATCATTCTCTACATAATGTATGGTGTGATACTATGTATTGTACCTTTTTTCAATGTCATTCTGTATAACTGTCATTCTCCTGACGAAAACAAAAACATTGAGTTGTTTTTGCGATAATTTCTGTTCGCAATACGACTTACATTAAATTAATTATAATCAATTACGTGTTAAATGTTATTAATATGGTATCAGATACAGTTGAAATTATAAAAAAATATATAAATTAATATAATTTTGAGGTAAGACAAGTTTAGTTGTTACTGCATCTAGTAGATAAAGCGTTGACCTCCTCATTCTGGGACTCCCTGTATAATAGATGTACTATTTGTAATAAAAAGTTCGATGTACAATTAATGTTTTTTTTCCTAAATTTATTTTCAATAATTTTAATTTTCTATTATTTTATTTAATTGGATAATTGAACAATTTAATATTAAATTATGTTTATGTTTAAAAAACAATTGCGTGATTAATTGTAATTTTTATCAGCCATTTTCCGTTATTTTTCTCGTATAAAATGTTGAAAAATGAAAATGATTGATTCTGTCATTAAGATTATGTATACTTAACTTATTGGATAAGAAATATGAAATGCGCATCTTAAATTTTACTTGAGGGACACTGAAAATGCAAATACCCAATATTGACCCATATAAACTAAAACGTAATCTGACAAAATTACTCTCTCACCTTTTAAAATTGAAATGGCAAAAGTCAATTTATTTCAGATGTACAACACTATAAATTTATGGAACGATTTTGCCATTACGAACATATAAAGCACTTTGTTTAGATGGAAAATTTCATCAAAAATTCTGTCGTAATTTCGCAGGAACACGTACATTTTTTTTTTAATAAAAATCAATTCATACAACAGTGCGAATGACACTCAATGCAGTTCAGTTGCATAATTCGGTGGAGTACTGCCAAATAAATTAATACGAAACAGAACAATAAACACAAAGGAGGCTGATCAGGAATAAACTTGACAAAATGACATGATGATAGAGCTAAATCGGGACTGTATGGTTGTATAGATTTAAGCTTACCTGGTGTTTTTGGGAGGTTAAAACGATGATGTGGAAAAGAGTGTTGTATTATTCGTCTTCTCATCAATCAGATAATCTGGATTGAATGTTTCTATTATAATGGCGGACTTCAGTTGTGTTTATTTTGTGGAAAATTTTATGTGAAATAACCCTACTGGGAGTTTCGTTAATTTTCTCTTTCCTTGACATATGAAGTGAAATTAAAATAACCATTTTTTTCCTTTAGTTTAGTGTACCTCATGCTGTCTCTATTATCTTTGGTTCCGTTCAACGCTTACCCTATTAATTTATGAACCAATTACATTCCCTGAACTAGAAAAAGATCTGAAATTATTTCTTCGAGTTTGGTGATAATGATTCTAATTGAATCAGAGAAAAGACTAAACAAATACAACTGCAGAGTTACGAGTCTCTGCTCAAGCCATCTTTCCTGCTGTTAGTTAAAACAAACCATAAACATAGGCAACTAGTTGTGCATTGATTCAAAGCAATTTTAGTTGAAAAAAGTTTTATTTTTAGGCTTAATGTACGGAAAAAATAGTATTCGACTTAAAACTCGTAAACTTAAAAATTATATGTATTTTCCATAGTATATTCAAAAAAGTGAGTGGCAAGCTTATGGCTTTCTTTGAGTGGAAATTATCACAACCATTAAAGCAAAAGAAGAAAGTTGCTCGTGCGTTTCAAGTCAACGAAAGGTAAGCGGGGAATCGTTTTCTCTTTATCACGCGATAGTAATCAACTTTAAGAGATCAAAATTGTTGAAATATCAGAAAAAAAATAAATTAGAAACACACGAGAAATCTATAGGAAACTCTAGTTCTTTAAACTTCATGGTCCAATAAGGAAACCAGAAAACAATCTAGAGCTATATGTATATGTATGTATAGTATGCAATGCTCTAGGGAAACTAATATACTATAATATATGTAATTTTTTTTAATCCAACAAAAATAAGGTCTATTAACTTTTCGTTTCAAACAATTCTTATTGTCGCATTAGGGTCGCGCATGTCGTCATAGCCGTTACGCAGTGGGACAGAAACGATATAAAGGGAGAACAACTATTCGAATCCTGCTCTGCTACGTGTGCTAGGCAGTTTCCTGCTGGCGACGTTCAAACCAGGGTCATATTTTATTAAAACTGTGTTAAAATTGTCGTCGAAGGTTAATAAACCGGGCGCAAAGCGCGTCATTTATCGTTATATACGATGGGATTAAAAAAATTTTAATAAATAATTGTTTTAAGCCAAGTTTCTAGCTATGACGTTCATGTCAACAGTGCTTGAGTGTAAAAATAATAAAAACGAGAACACTAATTGTGTGCCCCATTTGGAAACAGGTGGTGCTGTTAAGCATGCTTGGTGAGTTAATTCATCTTTTTCTACTAAATGTTTTCATAGATCAACTTGTAACTCGTTTTAATTTCAATGTTTTTGAAAATTTTCAAATGTTGAAAGCCCTATGTTCACACTAAGTCCACATTAGCTAGTAATCGACAAAAATATTTTTGAAGACACAATACTATCTACCTTTTGCATATTCCAACAACATTATTCGATGAGAGTCAAGTCTGGTAATTGAACTGGTCAATCTCTTAATTATCTTTCATTATTTCTGAAAATTTCTACAAATATGTATAAAAAAGGTCAGGTTCAAGTGAACTTCTCCCATAAATGAAAAACATAACTTCACTACTTAGCATAACTCTATTGAAATTTACTTTTTGGGGATGTTAGATCTTAAACTTCTTCAGAAAATTCCTGAAATCCTGAGATTAAAATACGTCTATGGATCAGACGGAAAATAAACTTATATTCTTGAGAGCCATACTGTGTTCTGATTCAGGTTATCTTTTGTGTAGTACTGATCATCTACCAATTACACTTGGAATTGAACACTGGAACATCTTATCTGGAAAATCATTTAAAGATTTAAAGTTTCCAGTAAAAAATCGAGTTATTTATCACTCAAGATCTGCCTTACAAAGTTAAAAATCAGTGTGAATTCTCAAAAAACACCATTGCAAATACCGATACCATTTTAGACAGTATTACTTGCCATCTAATGGAGTTATAGTTTCCGTTGACAGTGGCGTAACCGTGATGAAATTATATATAAAAAAAATGATCAATATCGAAAGTACCACCTTTCAGTAGTGTATGTCACGTTGTAATCCTACTACGGATGACACTACTGTTGTAGCACAAATGACAAATTTTCGCAAAAAAAAAATATAGGATAGCCTAAAAATAGT
>JABRWK010000012.1:876921-1042590 GCA_013372445.1 Hypothenemus hampei | reverse complement strand
GGCAACTAGTTGTGCATTGATTCAAAGCAATTTTAGTTGAAAAAAGTTTTATTTTTAGGCTTAATGTACGGAAAAAATAGTATTCGACTTAAAACTCGTAAACTTAAAAATTATATGTATTTTCCATAGTATATTCAAAAAAGTGAGTGGCAAGCTTATGGCTTTCTTTGAGTGGAAATTATCACAACCATTAAAGCAAAAGAAGAAAGTTGCTCGTGCGTTTCAAGTCAACGAAAGGTAAGCGGGGAATCGTTTTCTCTTTATCACGCGATAGTAATCAACTTTAAGAGATCAAAATTGTTGAAATATCAGAAAAAAAATAAATTAGAAACACACGAGAAATCTATAGGAAACTCTAGTTCTTTAAACTTCATGGTCCAATAAGGAAACCAGAAAACAATCTAGAGCTATATGTATATGTATGTATAGTATGCAATGCTCTAGGGAAACTAATATACTATAATATATGTAATTTTTTTTAATCCAACAAAAATAAGGTCTATTAACTTTTCGTTTCAAACAATTCTTATTGTCGCATTAGGGTCGCGCATGTCGTCATAGCCGTTACGCAGTGGGACAGAAACGATATAAAGGGAGAACAACTATTCGAATCCTGCTCTGCTACGTGTGCTAGGCAGTTTCCTGCTGGCGACGTTCAAACCAGGGTCATATTTTATTAAAACTGTGTTAAAATTGTCGTCGAAGGTTAATAAACCGGGCGCAAAGCGCGTCATTTATCGTTATATACGATGGGATTAAAAAAATTTTAATAAATAATTGTTTTAAGCCAAGTTTCTAGCTATGACGTTCATGTCAACAGTGCTTGAGTGTAAAAATAATAAAAACGAGAACACTAATTGTGTGCCCCATTTGGAAACAGGTGGTGCTGTTAAGCATGCTTGGTGAGTTAATTCATCTTTTTCTACTAAATGTTTTCATAGATCAACTTGTAACTCGTTTTAATTTCAATGTTTTTGAAAATTTTCAAATGTTGAAAGCCCTATGTTCACACTAAGTCCACATTAGCTAGTAATCGACAAAAATATTTTTGAAGACACAATACTATCTACCTTTTGCATATTCCAACAACATTATTCGATGAGAGTCAAGTCTGGTAATTGAACTGGTCAATCTCTTAATTATCTTTCATTATTTCTGAAAATTTCTACAAATATGTATAAAAAAGGTCAGGTTCAAGTGAACTTCTCCCATAAATGAAAAACATAACTTCACTACTTAGCATAACTCTATTGAAATTTACTTTTTGGGGATGTTAGATCTTAAACTTCTTCAGAAAATTCCTGAAATCCTGAGATTAAAATACGTCTATGGATCAGACGGAAAATAAACTTATATTCTTGAGAGCCATACTGTGTTCTGATTCAGGTTATCTTTTGTGTAGTACTGATCATCTACCAATTACACTTGGAATTGAACACTGGAACATCTTATCTGGAAAATCATTTAAAGATTTAAAGTTTCCAGTAAAAAATCGAGTTATTTATCACTCAAGATCTGCCTTACAAAGTTAAAAATCAGTGTGAATTCTCAAAAAACACCATTGCAAATACCGATACCATTTTAGACAGTATTACTTGCCATCTAATGGAGTTATAGTTTCCGTTGACAGTGGCGTAACCGTGATGAAATTATATATAAAAAAAATGATCAATATCGAAAGTACCACCTTTCAGTAGTGTATGTCACGTTGTAATCCTACTACGGATGACACTACTGTTGTAGCACAAATGACAAATTTTCGCAAAAAAAAAAAAATATGGATAGCCTAAAAATAGTGTGTTGTAATGCAAAGGAATTCCTAGTAATCGGAAAAATAAATTATCAATAATTCAGAGTTTATTTTAAATCTGGATGATCCATACCTAGATGAATAATCGTTATCATTGTCTCGAAATATTATTTTTAAAAGTATAGGCGCCTGGATTTTTTACCAAATCCAAATTGCCCCCCAAAGCTGACTCAGCAAATTTGACACCGGTCCAACACATTTCTAGCATTCTATTTTTTTTGTCGCATGTAATGCGGTCTTTTCCCACAATTCTCGAAACGAAAAATCTAAAAATATTTAAAATTTTTCATTTAGAACCCATTATTTGCACGGTTACCAATACCAAATGACGTTTCCACTGGATACTTGACGTTTTTTTATTATTAAATGGAAGGTCAATAGTAAATTAGACTATCACTTGTGATTGGGTTTTTATTCCAATTTAATTGCATAAGTTCTCTATTATAAATGTATTTTTGTAATTATAGCTTGCAAGTACCTATTAATTGCTATAGTCTATTAGTAAACTGGACTGGTAATCGTGTTTTCATAGTTAATCCTTTAACATTCCATTTTATTTGGTCGATAAAAATGTCTTAAATCTATGCCTTAACATTACTCCAAAATGATGTTATATGTACAAAATAATCTATGGCATCTTTCCATAAAACACCTGTATCAACATAGGTTTTTAGGAAAAAAAAAACAATTTTTGAAATGAGTGAATTAATTCTGACGGTCCTCTAACGCGGTTGTCTCGTTCACCTGATTTGAATCCTATTGAATTTTCCTTTTTAAAAACACATTACAATTAGAATAACCACTATCATCAACACTACTATAGCACTATTATTGCTGTTACGACTTAAGAAATTTGAAATTATAATCCTATAACAATAGTAATACTTTTATGTGCAGTTTTTATAGATTACCTTGTATAATACTTCCTATAATAGCGTTTTAATGAATTGTTACACCTTAACTGGTTCCATATTAACGTCACTCATAACACTCACAAATATATGAATCGAATAATTGAATTTTTCGGTTTGAATTTCATTCCACAGTTCATACGAACAGTGAAAAATTATGGTGGCATAACGGCTTGTTTATACAAAGTATACAGGATGGACAGTCTAAGACCTGGATGTTGCGTAGGCGAAGATAAATTTGGTAATCGTTACTACGAGAATAACTTTTATTTTTTCGGAAGAAATCGTTGGGTAAAATATATAAAAGGTGCTTTTCTAAAATAATAATTAAAAAAAAACAACATATTTAATTAAAGGTTGAATATGCGCCTTATTACGCTTTAGAGTATGATGGGAGTCAAATTCCACCCGAGTGGCACGGTTGGATGCATTATAGAACGGATTTGTTACCAGAATGTGATCCAAACAGGCCAACGTATAAATGGACGCTCGAATATACGGAGAATTTAACTGGCACTCCTGGACAGTATATGCCATATTCGACTACGCGACAGAAAATTCATGCTTGGATACCACCTAAGAGAGGCAATGCTGAAAAAATTGAAAGTACTAAATGAGTTTTCTCCTCTGCGATAGCTCATTTCTAATAAAATGATGGACTAACGGTGCTATTATCGATTTGAAAACACTTATTTAATGAAACTATAAAAAAAACACCTTTTCTTGTTTTTTCTCAATCATTTTATTAAATAATTGTGGTTTAATTATATTCAAATAAATATTAAAATATGGACTAAGTGAAAATCAATGGCACAATGGCCTCGATTGACTTATTTGAGGGAAAAACAATTTTTAAAAAGCAGTTTAGTTATTTTGACGTAATTTAATTCTACACTGCTCTAAGAAATTAATAATTCATTAAAATAATTTCGATTATCTGTACTATACTAGATGTTATTTAAGTACGCGGCCAAGGGGTGATTCTTGGAGTGATTTTAAGACGAAAGGTTTATGTTAACACGAGTCCGGTAATGTTTAACTAACAAGGGAACCGCCCCAGGTGTAACTCTCAGATGGTAATCAAAACTGGGTACACATATAGTACTATGAAAAATAATCGACACGTATTTTTTTTTATCGGCAATCATCAAGGTTTAAGGGGTGAAACCCATCCCCAAAATTTTGCCAATTTTTCGTTTTTGGCGATAACTTTTGATCCAGATGACTTAGAACAACGGGAAATAAAGCAAAATGTTCGTCTTTCAATTCTCCATTGACCTATCAAGGTCCGGAAACAATATCATTTTTTGGATCAAAAGTTACCGCCAAAACACGAAAAATTGACGAAACTTTTGGGGGTGGGTTTCACCCCTTAAACCTTGACGATTGCCGATAAAAAAATACGTGTGGATTATTTTTCATAGTACTATAATATATTATGTGTACCAAGTTTCATTACGATCTGCGAGTTACACTTGGGGAGGTTCCCTTGAAAGAGTAAGCGCTTGTTCATAATGGACATAAACATAAAATGTACATAAGGAATATATAAAATTGAAACATAGGTTTTCAATGTTTTTAATATTAGCTGGAGGGTTAGTTTGTCCTCAACAGGCATTGGTAATTAATATTTAATTCATGTACAATGATTGACATTGATAACGTTTATAGTTTAACAGATTTAAATTATTATGTCTTATGTATGTTTTATGCTTATGTCCATTGTAAACAAGCGCTAATGTCGGTTTCTTAATTACTTTGCAGATAAAACAAATCCCTGCTATTTAGGAGCGCCTTACCCTGTATCCAATCCTTGTTAAGTATCTATCAATTTCATCTTTCTACCAATTGATGAGGTGGATAAAAGTAAAACATGTTCCACATTTGGTTGCACTATGATGACGTATTACTGAAATATACCTTTTCTTAACAATTTATAACCAAAGTTAATTAATATCAACTGTTCACCTTAGAAAGGAAAAGCATTTCATAAAACGTCATATTTTAAGGTCTCCTACAGGTCGGTTCCGTTGCAATACACCCTGTATAATAATAATAATAATAATATAATAGATATTGACAATTTTCTCCAGAAATAACATATAATATGTTCCTTTCTTGCGGCAGTGCGGTTTGAAGATTTTTCCTTGACATTAATTATACCTACTCAAGACAATCTGGCAACATTCAATATCATCAAAGCTGTCAAAGTGTTTTCTATTTGTTAAGAACTAAATGACAATATAAAGGAGGTTTTTTAATCGTATGTCAAAAATTTAAATACATAATTCTCGATTAATTTTAGATGGAAATTGTTTAATAAACGTATCGCATACCTATCTAGATCAAAACAATATCAACTAAAAAACAGATATATGTGAAAATGACACTTATTTACGGGTGTATTAGTGTCTTAATCCTAAAATGCCCATTTTTGAGTTAAATACCGTTTTGATCTAGGTATATGATATGTCTGCAAATATTTTGTTTTCAAAATACAGGATGTTGTACAAAAAAAAAATCCTTTTTCTTGTACATTCCTAAAACGACGCAAATTGAATGACTAAATTTTAGCATTCGAATAAAAAATCCAATATTTACATACATATAGGTAGGTACTCAGATTTCTTTTACATGCGACAATGGCGTGCGCATGGGTTATCTTAATCTTTTGAAAACAAAAAGCGTTTGCGGACATATGTTTATTAAACATACGTCTTTAAAACGTTTTCCATCTAAAATTAATCGAGGATCAAGCTTTTTTACATTTTTTTTATACGTAGTTAGGGACCACCCTGTATAATAATAGTTTCCCTTTAAAAATTCAAAATAATATCTTTTAATATTTGAATTTTTGCTATTTGTAAATACGTTGCCTCGGATTTCTTAAGAATTGGATATAGAGAACAATTTTCTGAACGAAATAAAATTTTATTCATCGAAACTGTCACAGATCGGGTATGGAAAGAGCCACGTCTGACAAATTTAGTCAAAAAAAAGTCGCTTTCAATCCACGCCGTAGATACTAAAACGGAAAAAATTAAAATTATTCGAATTTTTTATGCAGATTTTATGAAAAATACTTTTTATCGCTGTTTTTATATGATTTAACTGTAATAAATAAATTTATTAAGAAAATCTGACTCATAAATTACTGACAATGAGTGTCGAGCAAGGTAATTTTCTCATTAAACTTTGTTAAATAGATGAAGCGTTCAGAAAATTAAGGTTAATAAACGCGTAATAATACGAAAAATACCGTACAGTTTCTTGATCTTGAGATCGTTTTAGCGTAGCCATTTTGAAACGGATTAAGTAGACCACGAAACCCACATTTTACCATTGAAACTAACCCATTATCCCGTTAATCAGTTGACTAAGATTTGTATTGTACACTGTAAGTTTTTTTTGTTGATTATTTCTTTTTTCAAAAAAAAAAAAACAGCGACATCTTTAGTAGATCCTTTAGAAAACGATCAATTATTGAATATCGCCCACGATGTGGACAATCGCCTAATTATTATTTAGATTGAATCGAATAAACGTGTCCAAGTGGTGGAACAATCTCCCCACCGCGCCTCATAAAATATTAAATTCGGTTTTTTCCTGGTAGGTACGTTTTGTCAGAAAGTTTTAATATAGAACTCAGCTACCTACATATCTATTATTATATGACGCGAAAGGACAAACTTTCCATGTGGAATAAATTTAGACGAACTAACGAATTCAATTTAGTATGAATAAAACATGGAACAAACGTCACAAATGGATGCATTCGTTCCGTTTCCTTATATTTCCATGTAAAACGGAATTCGTACACATGTTTCCACAATGGAAGCCGTCATTAATAATTCACCCCTATAACACTAAATACAAGGACTGTCCAAAAAACCTTTGAGATAACACTGATTTTAATAACCACGTCATTATTAACATTCAGATTCGCACTGTTGTGGTGGGAAACAGATCGCTAACAGGTGGATTCAATGTCCAAATGAGCCAAAAATGTTATCATTTCCAAAGACGTCAGTCTTAGCTACGCAATATGTCAATTTATTTTCAATCTTTTCAGGCCAAACGAAATGTCTGGCCGCTTAAAGGGCGAGGGCCTGCATCAAGACAACCACTTCCTCTGCCCTGCCCCAATTTCACGTCTAAGAGTAGAGAAGATCGAAGGTGGGCTCATGGTGGCGGGCGTGGTCGTTGCCGCCAACTGTCAAATCATCCTACCGATATTCGGATTCCTATTTCTACTGGTTGGCTGTGTTCTAACAGGTAAAACTTAAATTAGGTTACAACTAGTCAACTCTGAACTATGTACTTGAACTGAAGCTATGTTGCCGCCATATTGTATGGAACATTGAATATCTTCAAGAAATTAAAATCTGTTAAATTTTACAGTTGCCTCATATAGAGGACCTGGAGAAGACGAAGAACCGGATCACTACGCCGAAAGAATTGCATTTACGGGAAATTCCCGAATTCTCGGTCCAGCATGTATCGTAATTGGATTTCTTATGCTCATTGCTAGCTGCGTATTATGCGTTCTATGGTATAGGGCTCGACGCAGAGATCAGACTGTTGGTTTTCATTGTCCTTTACACGGGGACTTTTATCCGCTCAGTCCGGTGACAAGCTCAAAAACTCTAGGTTAGTAATTGGTTTTTTTAAAGAGCCGCTTTTCAGACAGCAAAATGACGAGGTCATATTGACAAGTCATCATTTTTCGTGAATTTTCTCGTCAATAACTGTATTTCCATTAGTTTTTAAAGTTCTTTGAACACTTACACTTGTTGCTTTCTTATTAAAAAACAATAGTTTTTTTAGACACATTAATGGCATCGTTTCCTAAAAGTGATACTTTTTTCTTAGAAATTATTGAGAGGAATGGAAAATGTAGCTTCTGTTGGCCAAGAAAAAGAGGGCCGGGGGCAATTGCCGTTGGACCTCCTCAGTGTCCCCACAGTCAGGTGTCAAGTACTAGAAGTTCAGCGGCCAGTTCGCCACATAGCCAGTGTCCCACTCCGTTGCCATTTTTAGTCACAAATGGACCTGCACTGTAAGTAAAAATATTATTTACATATAAATAGTTAATTTTTTAACGTTTATTATAAGGAGAACATAGAGCAAAATAGGACGCATATATAAAACTAATTTTTCTGATTTCTTTACAGTGGTGCCATTACCGTGGCCTCGACAGCTCAACAATCTCCCGTCGAACAATCCTTCGGCTCGATTCGATCTCTAACAGTGGGCAGAGAAGTGGCCAGTTTCCCAATGTCCAGGACACCCACACCTCCACCAACCTTCGACAGGTAAATAATTCATTAATCATTTATATTTCTATTTCATATCTATACATTTCCAGATCTCAAAATATGATTAACGTGCCAGAACATCAAAAACTCGTCGAATGTCAATTCGAAACCGTTCCCGTACATCGTGAAGGCCCCAGGAAATCGGTTTCCATTATAGTACCTTCAGAGGAAAATGGATGACCAGTGGATTTGTAGTTGTTTTTTTCTTTTTAATGGAATCATAAACAGAAGTTCAATTGGATATTGCAAATCGGTTTATTAAGGCCGTAACGTCGTGTTTACTGTGGTCAAAGTATTAAAGATTTTTTTACTCGTGTGTAAAAGCGCAGTTAGACTGAATTTGCTCGTTTAGCAAAGTTTTAAGTATAGTTTAATGTGATTTTTTTCTATTATTTATCAATTTAGCTTTAATCTTAGTACTTTTTAGGAGATTTTTTCCTAGTTTTTTTTTTCAACACTACTCATTTCCAATTGTGTAATTGTAAACTTAAAAGATGAAATGTTAGTAAATGTGACTACATACTAAAGAAAGACTTAATTATATGTGATGTTATTATATTTAAAAAATATGATATTATTTAGATTCATTGTAATAATCACTCTTTCAACAAATTAGACGATAAGATTCCTATTAAAGCGTATCCAGACTGCAACGTAAAAAGCTGGTGAACAGTTGTAGGTAAAAAAAGACCAATTAGAGAGCTTCTATTTCATCAAACAAATTATGTATGAGTATATTCTGTTGCAGTCTAGACACGCCTTTTCAATTCAAGTGTATACAATCGACATTAGAATTTAAGTTTCCTATTTTTAGGGAATTGCAAACTAGTTAAATTTAGTCGTTACCCTTATTAAATAAATATAACTTGAACTATTTTATTTTGGGTTTTACTTCATCTACAAGATGTCTCAATAGTAATTAAATTTATTAGATTGTTCGCTTAATGGCTGCCGAAAGAATGTAATTTATCTCGATGCTGTGCTACCATTACGCTATTTAACAACGGAATGTTGCAGCAGTAGAAACAAATGGCGCAAGTTCAGGATTATATGGTGGATGCATTGAAATTTGTCATACTTTGTCTATACTGAGTCAACAATATGTACTCTGACATTGTGGCAATGAAATATAGCACCTTTAACAACTGTCAAATATTTTTCATTAACATACGTTCATTCATGATGGAGTGGATTTGATGATTGATTAGGAGAGGCAAATGACGTGCATCATAAGGCATGCATATGCATTGTTTTGCTGAAAACGTAGATTTTTTTAATGTTTCTAAAAAGAAAAGTATTGGATGGGGTTACAACATCTGTTGTACCCTTGCGTGACTACTATGTATATTATTTATAGAACACCATTTATAGTTTTTCCATAAAAAGAATACAAAATAAGAAATTAGACTGCCATTAATTTTTTACATTTTTCATATTTTATATGTCTCATTAGAATTGAAGGGTCAATGATCAATTCAATGACCTGTTATAAAATTACCTTTATACCATTCTTATAATAATTGTTAACTCAGTATATTCACGTTTCTACCTATCCTAACCTTTAGTTTTTAGCTTAGATTCCGTTCTTGTTGGAAATGCTTTGTTGTATTTTTATTAAAAATTGATTTTTATTATTTTTTCTAATTCTCGAATTAATCATTTTTTAAAAAGACTTCTACAGCAATTTGTTATATATTTTTATTCCAACTAAACATCTCCCTACTACATTTGCAATCGTTGCTAAGTGTATCTTTTGATAAGGACGGTACAAGACTAACATTATTGTATTTTGGTTGCATATCTCATCCAAAAATCTTAAATCTGGTCATAAGCGAACAATCTTCCAAGCCAGCACAACGAAATTGGGATATCTTGAACAGACGATACTCCGTATAACATTTTCATTTCGATTTAAAATGGTTATTGTATTTAAAATTATTACTGTGCGAGTATATAAAGGGAATGATTTGTTTATTGGAATCCAATAACCGTGTTCTGCAGAGGCCTATACCTGGTCTTAGTTTTAACAAAACAAAATTTCTTTTAAATAAAAAAGAATTTATTATTTATACCAGACACTATCTTTTTGTTGGCAACAATAGTATGTCTACGCAATCACAATTTGTCATAAATACTAGTGCAAAAATACTATTACTAGTTATTTTTTTCATTCATTGCGTCTCAACACGGTCCATATTTTTTTTAATATAGTAGTATACAATCTAAAATTCGTTATACAAAATATATAATAAAAATAATGATGAAAAAGAAAGAACTTACCCTTGATATGGCTAATTTTAATAGGAAATAAATATACAAAAAGAAAACAACCGCTAAAAAAGTGTTTTTTTTTTACATCTAATAAAGCTTACTAAAAAGGACTTTTATTTACAATTTGAAACCTGTATAATGTGATGGCACCGAACGTAAAGAAAGCTTAATTACGAAACAAGTCAATTGCATACTTCGAAATGTGACTTCAGGGGCCGACAGACTACGTTTTTTGATCGATGAATAAATCAAATTCGAACAAAATTGACAACGTAAAATGAGCTAAGGGCTCCTTCAGACAAGACTATAAAACAAATTTTTAAAAAAATACAGTTAAAGTGTGTTAGAAACAAACTACAAAAAAATTTACACTTACATTAGTCGAAAAACTCGTTACACACACACTAAAACTGTAAAATTAAAAAAAATTAAATATAACCTAAATTTAATAACTGGATGTGAAGAGAAAACGGTTAATTAATCTAGTCTTAATACAAAAGTTGCTTTATGCGCATATTATCTTGGAATTTAGGCACAGTCTCGTCAATGAATTATACATACATACATACAGCTTTTTCTAAAAAATGCTTACATCCCTAAGAACATTTCGAAATTCCATGTTGAAAAAAGGCTCCTCGTCAACATGGAAATTGATTGGTGTCTTTATATCAATCGGTAGAATGTTGTTTAGCTGCATCTTTTGCCGCCAAAATTAAAGGTGTTAAACTGGCCAGTGGCCTTGCCAATTTCAAGAAAGGATGCTAGAAAAAAAGAAAACCAATGTTGATTAAGAAAGTTTTTCATATAAGACATGTTGATTAATATATGCACTGCATATATGTATTTACAAACAGTAGTAGATTACTTACCTTAAGTAAGTCACGGGCTGAAGCTCGTTTGTCTACTTCAACGGCAAGACACTGATCTAAAAAGTCTTGAAATGCACCGGAAAGTTTTTCTTTTCTTTAATATCAGGTTTCCCATTGGTCGCAATCAAATATAACGCCCTTAGGGGATTCTCGTTTAAATACGGTGGCTCGCCTTCAATCATTTCAATAGCCATTATGCCCAGAGACCAAACGTCCACTTTAGGCCCATACTGTTTTCTAGTCACCACTTCTGGGGCCATCCAATACGGGGTGCCGACCATTGTCGTTCGTTTCGACTGTTCCGGACTGATTTGAGCACAAAAACCAAAATCCGCTACAAAAAAGGTCAATTGTTAGTGTGTGATAACGTAACAATATGACTTGTAATTACTTAATTTGACTGAACCGTCCAATCCTAGAAGAATATTGTCTGATTTAATGTCTCTATGGATCACTTGGTTTGAATGCAAAAAGTCCAAAGCTTGTAGAACTTCTCTACACACAGCGGCGATTTGTCCTTCATCCATACATGTTTCCGTTACCACGTCCGTCAAAGAACCTCCCGGAAGGTACTCCATTACTACCCATAATTCCTTATAAAAAATATACAGGGTCGCTTTTGTTATAAGTTAAATTATAGTTAATTTACCTCGTTAACTAAATAGCTATCTAGATAGTTTACAACGTTACTATGCTTATTCTCTCTCATGACTAGAATTTCGTTGATAATCAGTTCTTTTTTTGGTTGCTGCGACAAATTCATTTGTTTTATTGCCACTTCCATTCCGGTACCTGTTTCAATGGCCGTGTAAACTGTACCAGAAGCCCTAAAATAAAAAAAAACTGTTACATACCTTTCTTATTCGACTTGAAAATACTACTCTTACCCTTGCCCGATTTTATCCAATTTGGTATATTTTCTATTTGGATCGCCAACTGACACAATACTCCTTAATTTTTCCAATATTTCCTCGTCAGACATCTTTTTCTTTCGCTTCTCAGAGGCAGCACGCGATATGTCAGGACCAGGAGGATTCTACAACCAGCAGATTGATAAGACACAATTTAATGAAAAAAACCCAAAAAAAACAACCTTATTTTTATCCAGAACGGTGTTGCCACTGCCGGTACTATCCGAATTTACTGTAGCAGACGTGGTACCAGACATATTAATATGGGATGGACTAAGACTATGGGAGTGGTGGTTGAATTTGCATTTGCAGGTCTTTCATCTTCAATAGGTTTGGTATACTGTAGAGAAATATACAAATTAAATTCTCTTAAAAATAAATGCTAACATTTCCCACTTACAATACTTTTAGTTCTTTCAGGTCGACTGGCAATAGGAGGTGGTGGTGCTTCATCTTCAATTTCTGAACTGGCCGCATGAGCAGGACTGTGATATGAATGGGAACCGCCTTCAATATCAGTAGGAGTAGTACTACTAGGGCTCGAACTTGACACACGACTTAAGGAAGAGCCTAAAAATAACTTTAATTAGAGAAACATGTTAAAATACAGACAAGGATTTTTACCAGAATGTGTAGTGGCTGTCGCTTTTGTCATATATTTAGCGTTTGGAGGCTCTTTAGAACTCGAATCGTACCAGTTCAAGACATCTAATACAGCCTGAGGATTATTCTTTTGTTCTTGTTTGCTAATGTTTGAATTCATCAACAATCGAGACCATGCTTCTGGCATGCCCTATAACAAAAGATAAAGGGGAGGATTTTTTAAAAGGTCTTTTATGCTGATATGAAAATCCATTAATGGAAAGAAAACGCGTTTTAAAAAAGGAAAAATCAAAGGACTCTTAAGGACACTAAAAACTTCAATGCAACTAAAGGAAAACACTAATTTTACTTACTTTTAAAGGCAGCTTGAAAACAAATTCATATTTATTATTTAATCGAGTTAAAAACGGAAAACCGAACAAGCACCTGCTTTCTACCAAATTAGAGAAAAAAAAATGAAAAAAATCATATGAAACTTACAGTGAATTCTCCAGAAACTGGATCAAAGCCCACATGCACTGTATGTTCAAAGTTTGTAGGATAGGAAATCGTTGGTTTATCAAAGGAATACTTTGACGGTGTCGACACCTTTTTAATTTTAAGATTCTTCTTTTTCCGGTCTGCATCGTCGGGTTCTTTAGGCAAAGGTCTATCCACGGTGATGGTGTTGACAAAGTCAGTGCCTCTATTTGAAGTTAATCGGACAGGAGGTGCTGGAGGTTTTTCATCGTCAGAGGACATTGTAACTGAAAAAAATACTCGTTACTGAATGGGAACGTTAATGTTAATAGGGTCACTGAAAAATGATGAAAATGTAAACGTGAAAATATGAGTAATTTCGTATGGGAGGACCGGTAAAGAATGCGTTAGCTTTTGGAAAAAAAATCCTTTATCTAAACCTGAAGCCCTTGACTCACCGGAAAAATGATAGGCACTGATTACGAAAACGTACTCAACTGGACTGGCCGCAACACTAACTCAATTTACGTTTAAACAGACGTCATTTAAGAACGAAATATTTACAAAATAACCATTAAAAATGTAAAATTTCCTTTTCGTATATCATCCACCATTTTAGTCATCCATCACTCCCAGATTGACTGTTAATTTAGTGTCAACCTACGTTTCATAATTTTTAAAAGCTCAAACCGACCAACCGACAAAGACAGACGATTATTAGATTATCGGCTTTAATAATTATTTAGGGCATTTCACGTTCTCACTAGAATCGTCAAAGTCAAATTTTTATTATGACAGTTGTCAAATACAAATGTTGCCAACATTAAAAAAATTACGTCTGGCAAATGTCATATCAATTTTCAGACCAATCGAACAAAGGTTAACTTTCATCAATTTCCAAATTTTTAAAAACATAATGAAGAAAAAGGTAAAAATTCAATGTGATTTTAAATGAAGCTATTAATGCTTCGCTTAGCTGGGATAAAAGTATTTGTTGACAATAAATTTTTGTCTTAATTTAAGGTGTTACTGATGGGTAAAAGCGGATCTGGAAAGACTAGTATGCGGTCCATAATATTCGCAAACTACATAGCAAGAGATACAAGACGTCTAGGGGCTACAAGTAAGCCAAACCATCAATCTAAGAGGCCCTCACTTTAAAATGTAAATGATTTTTTTTAGTTGACGTTGAGCATTCCCATGTAAGATTTCTTGGAAATCTCGTGTTAAATCTTTGGGATTGTGGCGGTCAGGAGGCGTTCATGGAAAACTATTTTGCATCACAACGAGACAATATATTTCGTAACGTTGAAGTGCTAATATATGTGTTTGATGTTGAAAGTAGAGAACTTGAAAAGGACATGCATTATTACCAATCATGTTTGGAAGCCTTATTACAAAATTCAAGAGAAGCGAAAATCTTCTGTTTGATACACAAGATGGACTTGGTAGCCGAAGAGGAGAGAGATGTAATTTTTAAAGAACGTCAAGATGATTTAATAAGGCTCTCAAAGCCGTTAGATTGTACGTGTTTTCGTACATCAATCTGGGATGAAACTCTATACCGAGCTTGGTCTAGCATTGTTTACATGTTAATTCCAAATGTTAAAGAATTAGAAACTAGTTTGCAACAATTTGCGAATATTGTCGATGCTGATGAAGTGCTGTTATTTGAACGAGCCACATTCTTAGTCATTTCTCATTGTCAAAGGAAGGAGCACAGGGACATGCATCGATTTGAAAAAGTCTCAAATATTATCAAACAGTTCAAATTGTCCTGTTCGAAACTAGCCGCCCAATTTCAAAGTATGGAAGTAAGAAATGAACTATTTGCCGCTTATATTGACATGTTTACCAGTAATACTTACGTGATGGTTGTAATGTCAGATGCACAAATACCCTCAGAGGTTACACTGATTAATATTCGAAATGCAAGAAAGCATTTTGAACAATTAGAAAAAGTTTCTAATTCTTCAATGGGACGATAAATCAGTCTTAAGTGTACCTGTTTCTGGTTTATTTTACATCATACATCATTATTGTGCCATATTTACACAACTTGAAGGGTTTGGCCTGATTTATTATTTATTTCTAACTATAGTTGGCAACTAGAACATTCGTTTTTTTCTACATGGCATCAGTGCCAAAACATGTCATTTTACGATGCAGGGTCAAATGAAAACTGTAAAAGTGTTTTAAAATGCAATGATCGAAATTCTGTCAATTGACAGAAATATTAAAAACTTGGGCATTGCTATTAGAGGGTCCTGTTAGTTACTTGCTCAGTTCAGATATGAAACTTATTGATATTCATCTTAAGAGCCCTGACACTTATTATATTATACAGTCCAACAAGTGTATCAGTGGAGCAACACATTGCTAACAAAAGTGAAAAGACTTTTCTCCAGTAATTCCAACACGTTCAAAACGGTGAAAGTGGTGAGTAATACATCGAAAGCAACATTTTTAGGATTTTCATTTGGCCCAAAATGTATTTTATCAATATGTACATAATAAATATAAATATTTTAATAGAATTGGTTACAATTTTTAAATATGACCTCATTGATTTAATATTGGACCACTGTAAAAGATTTGCCAGTCTGAATGGTTATTTACGTCAGTGTTTACAAGTAAAAGATAAGATTTTTAGTAGCTTTCTCGTTCCGATTCGTTTTCGTTGTTAGTCTCGTTAATAACGTCTAATGGAACGTAAAAATTTCTGTATTTAATTTAAATACTGCCATAAAAAATGTATATTGATGGAACCTTGACCATTATCGTAATCCTGCGAAAGGTCGTCGATTTGTTTGTGTATTCCATTCGAATTAAAGTCCAAAAACTAACTGAAGATGGATAAAATCCTTAAGGGCATTATGATCTATAGGGCAACAGTTAAGGAAGGTATGGTAAAACAATTTGTGAAGATTAAGGATAACCCGACGGTAAGAAATAACTGAAAATTATCGTTTTAAATAAATTTTGATGATGAAATATTGACAAAAATGATAAAATATTTTATAACAATGTAATTAATTATCTTTCTTTCCCTTTCTATTTTCAGCCTAAAGCAGTATTTTTCACTTGTATAGACAGTAGAATGATTCCAACAAGATTTACACAAACAAATGTAGGTGACATGTTTATAGGTGAGCATTTGCTGCCGGACTAAGGGCATGTATGGTTGGTTGCATACTGATTTTTAATTTTAGTAAGAAATGCAGGCAATTTGGTACCACATTCACAACGTTTTCCGGATGAACAGGATACAAACGAGCCGGCCGCACTGGAATTGGGATGCGTTGTGAACGACATTAGGCATATTATAGTGTGTGGTCATAGTGACTGCAAAGCTATAAATCTGCTTTACAAACTTAGGGATCCTGAATTCGCCTCTAAAGTAAGTTGTTGATGTTCATAATCAGATCACTGTAATATTGGCAAAAAACTTAGGATAATAGACGTTTGAGTCCTTTAAGATCCTGGCTGTGTACACACGCTCATACGAGTATAGAAAAATTTAACGAGCTTCAAGCACATGACTTCAATAAGCCTTTACTATTCCAAGCGGAGACACCGTTAAGGAAGTTTGTTGCCTACATAGATCCAGACAAAAAATTCAATATAGAAGATCGGTTGAGTCAAATAAACACTTTGCAGCAGCTGCAAAACATTGCTAGTTATGGATTTTTGAAGAAACGACTAGAGCAGCATCAGTTGCATATACATGCGTTGTGGTTCGATATTTATACGGGAGAGATCTATTATTTTAGTCGAGCGGCTAAGAGATTTGTGATAATTGACGAGAACAATTTCAAGAAATTATTGCAGGAAGTCGTGGTTTTCTATTCCTAGTTTTCAATTTATTTGTAAATTTTTAATATAATCTTCAATTTGTACAGAGTCGTCGACATTATTTTGCTTGAAAAATGCGTTTATCAGTTTGCAACTTTCCCTTAAATTTTCTATAAAGTATTGCTCGGTTTTATCGATATTCGTACAAATAAACACTTCGTTCAAATCTTCAGTTAACTTATAGGAAATAACTTTTTTGAAAATCTCTTTGAAATTTTTTAAAATCCCTGAACGTAGCGTAACGTCCCTTAAAACGATATTCACCACGAAAACTCCTTTATTTCCTATTAAGTTGGAGACCATTATTAATATTTCTTGTGCTAAAAATTCCTTTGGAGGGCAACTCATGCCCATATCCAAATTCTTGTTATCTACATCACAAAGTATTGCATCTGTTTGAGCTCCTACAACATCGATTCTAAATTGTGAAGTTAAATTTTTATTTACAAACCTTCTTTGTGCAAATTTTGAATGAATTCTAAGCCATCTTGAATTTTTGCTTTGAGATGATCATCCGGTTTAAATCCAAACCATTGTGTAGCGATTTTTAACATTTCCGGATCAATATCAACTGCCATTATTTCAGCGTTTGGTGAAAATTTCCGTAAAAAGGAACATAAACCGCCGCCACCCAGACCCAGTACTACAACGTCGCTTTTTTCTTTGTTTTTAATGCTTAATTGAGCTGCGACACTCATATAAATGTGATGCTGGCAAGTTAAAGTGGTCAAATCTATGAAATCTTTCTTCTTTCCACCTCTGGCCTTAATCGTCTTGAATCTGGCCTCTGATTGAATTACCAATTGGGAACTGAGGTAAAAAAAGTCTCCTATATTTTTCTCCAGTATCATGCTCTATGTCTTCAATAACGTAGTCGCCCGAAAAATATGAGGTTCCTTCATATCTCACTGTTCTTTTACCAATATCAGCTCCTAAAGTGAGAAATGGGATCTAAAATGTTTAATTGTAATATACAGAGTACTCAAAGAACATTATAAACCTTGCTTTTTCCTAGATTTGCAGGAGCTAAATTTCTCACCACATCTTCAAGTTCATCTTTAACAGCATCTAGAGATTCATATTTCTGTCCTCTGTGCATTGTCACTATTGATAAACGGTTATGTTTAGTCATGTCCACTAAATGTTTCCTTCCAGTTTGGGTAGAAAACAACCATTCAGCTTCTCTAAATCAATACTGTGCTGTTATTAAAAATTTTGCTTTTTTTATGAGAAATTTACCTTCCTTCAGGTACAATAAAGGCTGCATACGCATTGTTTTTGACATCTGGTGCTGTTTCAACAATATAAACAGTGTATCTTGGTTGTGATTGATTTTTTTGATCATAAACTTCCATGGAGATTTCATTGTCACCTCCAATACTTGTCTTTTTCAATGCTGAGCATACAAATGCAGCTCTTTGAGCACTTTGTATATGCGACACCACTTCTTTTTCCAATTGGCATTTGAGCATTTTGTCTTCTGAACCTAGGTTTACTTCCAGAATTTCCTTGGCAATTGCTTAAATTTTGTACATACAACCATAAAAACTGGCATGGCATTTTCACCATTTGCTATAGATTTTAATTCAGATTCAAAACACCGTACTATGCGAAACATCCAGTTATTCGAAGGAAAATAGTCTAACAATTTAAGTAAAATATGGTCCTGAAGTAAAGATATACAAATATATCTCCCAGTATTTTTCAACACTCGTTGGATCTCTGAGAAATACTTATTCACATTTTCAACAGTGGCATCTAATTCGTCTGACATCAAAGCATCTAAAGTACCTTTATCGATTATGACACTAAACTGTTCATTATCAAAACTAGTGTTTAAAGCATCCATTTCAAGGTATCTCAATCCAGAACGTTCTTTTTGATTTTGGGACAGCATTTGCTTAATGACTGTCTTTGAAATATCAATATTTGTAACATTTCTATAAAAACATAACATGTTTTAATATATTATATTCAGACGAATATTTTATAAAGTTTTACTTTTACCTGCAACCGACATCATACAAGTCCTGACCCAAACTTGAATTACCACAACCAACAATAAGAATGTTATCTTGCGGCTTTAAATATTTATGAAGATATGAAGCTAACTCTGGATATTCTCCATACCTAAAAACACATTGGTTTTAATTCAAATTCAAGGTATTTTTTAATTATTTGAATTTCCAACGTACCATTCAAATGCCTTGTTACCACGTTTCTTAAAAAACCGGTCCCAATAGTCTTTCTGACTGAACTCTTCTTTTGATTTGGGAATTAAATTCATCATTTTTCCTCTTTATTCTTAATAAATTGCTTTTTTCAGCGAAAAATTTAATATTTACTATAAAATTCACCTGTTTTGTAAACATAACCTAAAATTTGACATTAAAGAATGGTATATGAAGTTTGCAACTAATAAAGTTCTTCTTAATGGCACTGTGCATTCAATTCTTCGACCAAATACAGGACTATCAGATTCAAAACTTTAAAAGTCAACTTTTATCAGCAATTTATTTCAAATTCTTTATAAATGTATTGTTATTACATACTATATTTTGTACTTCAATCACTAAAACCTTCAAATTTCGATAATAATCATTCATTTTTGCGCAATCACAGTTGATAAAGTCTTCAAGAACATTTTTTATACAAATCAAGTCAAATACAATGTGCATAGTTCCAATAAAATGTCCATGAAACAGCTGCCTTTCACTCTGATTAGTCATCATAGCCATTCGTTTTTCAGCAATGAACTTAAGGAATTCAAAAAATTGTTTGAAATTCATACCAAACAGAGCTTCCAGCATAGTCTGGCAATGTTCCTCAAAATTGTCCATTTCCTTGCAATCGTCAATTTCCCTTTTAGTCATTTCTAGATTTGTTTTTAAACATTCCCACATTGTATTTATGTTGCAGGCATTTATCCAGTTGTGGTTTATGGAAATTGTGTCTTCTAGGTTCCACACTTGGTGATACCATCCTGATGGAACAAATATTGCTTCTCCAGAGTTTTGAATTGCTTCTAAATACCCCCTTGAATATGAGGTGTCTTTAATATCATAAGGGATGTTGTTTAGTTCATCTTTTAAGTATTTTTCCTCACTAGGTGGGAAGAATATCCATTTCTTCTGTCCGCAAATATTCACTGACCAACTAAATGAATTAAATACATCCGTATGTAATGGAGTCCTAATAAAGAAAGAGAATAATAGGGAATCATTTTAATGAAAATTCCTTACCAACTGCCTTGTTTTCCCATATAAACAAACCTATAATCATCATTTCTACATTGAATGAAGTATTCGTTTAACCAATCTGAGGCAAAATATATTGGAACTTCATAGAAATTGTCATTTTTACACTGTAACTTTAAATGCCAATCTTTAAGATAGTACACTGTCTCATTATCCTTTTCCCAAAGTTTTAGGTACTGTTCTAAAGTACCTTCTTGGCACTTTTGTGAATTGTAGTAACGTTCAGAACAATTATAAATTGTCACTTGAGTATGGTCGTATTGTTCTCGTAAATAGGCTACGTTTGGTTTTCCATTTATGACCCATTTAGCAGTTGATTCCCAATTATTTGAGATGTTTCTTATAAGGCAAGGTCTGTTTTTTGACATGAAATTTTCGAAAAACTCTTCATAACTTAATTCGTTTGCATCAAGTATTGGCACAGAACTGACTTCAATAACACAATTCTGATTTAAAATTTCAATATTGTTGTTAATTTCGAATTCCATTAGAATTTTGAAAATATTGAATTGAATTTGAAAGCATTGAGGTTAGGATCACAAGTCTTAGAATCCCAACGTTTTCTATTTGAAATACTANTCGAGCACGGCCTTCTTAACATCTAGAACGGGAGCCCCATCTGCTTTCAGTTGTCTCACCAAGTCACCCTAAGTTAAACAATTGTGAGTCATGCAAAAGAATAATTTTATGTACTTCCAAAACACACCTGTTCTTTTACGCTGGCCCTCAAAGGCGCTAAAACCTGTTCTATAGCAGGATCTGCCATACTGTCTAGGAATACTCTCAATTTCACTTGGCGATGCTTCTTATTTTTACCCCAATCGGTCTTTTGATCGTATTTTAACTGACCGGTACAGGTTGTCAAAGAAAATGATGAAATACACGTCCGGTTAATCGATTGCACTACGTATGGTGATCCTAATGTTTTCAAATGACGCAAAATTGCATAGAATTTCATTTAAATGCCACGCAAGATAATAAATCAACGTTCCTGAAGTGAAAGGAACTATCTCCAATTAACCTCAAAATCAAGTTGTCAAAATGTGACAATTGTGAGGTTAGATGTAATTTAGTTCTGGGCTAAAATTTATCGAAATTGATTAATAATATCGATATCGATATTGACTCTGTGTGCTTGTTTGAACATGTAGGATGATATGTAAGGTGCTAAACGTGTTAATTGTAGATTCAATATCGAAATTAAGTCAAACGTAAATTGTTTCATAAAACTGTGTTCCCACTGTGGAATCAAGTTCGCAACGGAAGGTGGGTAGAAAGTAAATTTGCTGCGTACCTTTGCTTAGAATAGACGAAACAATAGTACTAAAACGTTGCGGTTTCTGTTCGTGGTGGTACCGCTTGACGGCCGGTTAACGTGAGCCGCTTAAACAATCATATTAGCCGCTCACACTCGTAAAATGGTGCTCTGACCAATTAACCATCAGTACCGAACAGGTACCCACTATACAGTGTGTGAAATATCCTTGATTTTCAAGCGCGAACTGTTAATTACCCGACACTAAAAAAAATAACAATATTTTTTTATTAACTTTTATTAAACTAAATTGTAGTAGGCCAATGGAGTGGCAATTGTTTTTAGTAATAGAACCAGAGTTGTGTTGAAGGGTGTTTATAACTGTTGGATTTATTATTGAACATCAACATGTCATTTTTTAAGGATAACAATTGGGTAAGTTGAATTATAAGTTAACCATGATGCGAGCAGTCGTTTTTCCCGGTTGATTAGTTAACGGAGTCATAGGTAGCCTTGATCGTAAAAAATGATGTTAATATCGATTATCGACTGTTTTTTGACAACCGTAAAGAGGTATATGATTAACAATTGATTGGTTTTATTAAGAATAAAATATCGTTTGCACCGCTTCACCTTGACTAACAGGTTGGATTCGGTCTCGATTAATACATCAACTTTCATCAAGGAAAATTATTATTATGATAATAACCGAGTTGGTCATGAAATCGTTATAATTACAGGTACATAGAAACAAAATACAATCGACTTTCTTTTCGCCCGTTAAACGTGTGAAAAGTCTTCGGTGCAATCAACAAATTGTCGATTTGAATCACGCGCCAATAAATATGAATATTTATTGTTGTCCAATCACTTTTCCTTTCGTTGTTCCTCTTTCGAAAATGTTGCAACTTGATATTTTTTTCCGAATTTAAAGAGTCTAGGTACGGTACAGTGTTATTCATTTGTCCCGTTATCAATTAGCCAGACCAACTACGTCCGGCGTCCATTTTGTACGGTCGCACGGAAGCGAAAAATGTGACGATCGTCGCGTCAATATTTCAACGCTATCACGATACAATAACAACCGATCTCTTTCTTGTTATATGTGTGTGTGTGTGTATGTATAGAAACACACTTCTATTTTATTATTAACGCTAATTTATTATACCGTTAAGGCTAATAATAAAGGAATTATGCGTTTTCTTAGTAAAACAGCTGCCTATCGTGAGCGTGTGCCGTCTAGATTTTTTCGAAATTGAATGGAGAATTTCATTTTATTCATTTTGGTATTATAATTGGCCACCTGTAAACCTTGATCTATAGATTTACGCAAATAGGAAAAGGAAAGAAAAAAAAGGACGTTTCTCGGTGGGTGTGGTGCCAAAATGTTATTTTCAAAACAAATTGTTAATTCAAAATTATTTTGACACTTTAAACCGGATTTACGTCATTAAGATTTATATATACCATGTTGTCAAATTGTATTAGATATTGAAAATTCCTGGAAAAATTGAATAAGCACAAAAGGCGTTATTAATTACCGTGGTTTTTTTTTGGAAACTTGGTTCTTGGGTAGAACCGATATTCCTTAGAATTTCTTTTCTAAATCAAGGACTTTGCTAGAAAATTCCAGAGGTTTGAGATTTGAGAGGTTTCTTCAAATCAACAATATGTCTTTAGAAATTCGTAGTGGTTATGATTGTAGCAACGTAAAACCACTTAAGGAATCTTGAACCCGTGGGTTCCTTACATTGGGATTAACCAACAATATTTAAAGTATAATTTGCCATGTTGCCGCATTGTTCATCATTTTGACTTCTAACGTAACAAAGTTAAATGAAACCTCCCCGTTTGGTCGACATCGTATAGTTGATATAGAGAAGGTATTGCTAATGAAATAGCGTAAGAACAATTGAAATTGTTCTAATGGTATGTGCACAGTAAAGAAAGACTGGGAAACTTTTTGTCACTCAAACATTTTGTTGGTGTTCTTGTTTTGTTTCTAGACACAATTTGTTCACATTAGTATGACAAAAAATAACTTGGAACAAAAAGTCGTCAATATCAACATAAAGTTTCTCAATGTTGCTTTAGTGTGGTCATACCGTGTCGATGACATTTTAAAAAAGAATACTCTACTAAAGGACTGTACTAGAGCACTGAGAAACTGCATAATGAAGGAATCAAACGTCTGAATGGAGTAAAAAATTCAAAAAGTGAAATAAATACCTTTGATTAAGCAGAATGACGTGCTTTTTTGATGACAAGGGATGAGTCTTAAGCGCACTATTCACACAATCTGAAATCAAGAGTGCAAGCAAGGAATAGGATAATCCTTCTTCGTAAAAATCTAATGAATTTCCCACACAATTCTCCGCAAAAAAGGTTACACTGATTGTTCTTCGAATTTATAAAGTGAATTTTAAGGAAGTACATCACTAATGGCTCTCCTGAAGAGTCATTTTCAGTCTATTAAAGGAACTAAAATACAAGGCATCTCATCCTTCTTATTTCCCTGACCTCGGTCCAAGCGACTGTCATATTTTCGTCCCACTTAAAGCCATGATAAGTAGTTATTAAAAATTACACTTGTTTTCTATAACGTGTTTAAAGGACGTTGTCCGGATTTTGCTTTCATTTTTGGTGAAAATAAGCAAACATAGGCATTGCAAGTGATCTTTTGCTTAAAATTTGATCATTAAATTGCGTAATAGGTTAGAACCATTCGGCAAATCATTTGACCAAAAAAAAAATTACATTCGCATTGGCGTAGAATCCGAGCCCCATTTTCGAGTGAAGGAATTCATGCATTTAACTGCAAACTTTACGTAAGCATTGACCTTTTCGTGAGACTACGTATAATTCATTAATTTTCTGATACCTATAGGTATAAATGAAAGATCGTTATGGGTTCTATGGTGCGTTGCGTTAGGTTTACCGTACCATTTATGTCATATATTTCTTATATAATTATAGCATTATTCAGGCAATACATAGATTTTTCAAAAAAATTATTCATAATAAAATGGCGATCTAGTCTAGTGTTGCCATGAAAAGCAAAATGTTGTATCTATTTTTAAATAACATAAATAAATGAAATTTTTCTACAGGGTGTTGTGCAACTAGTAATGGCCATATCCTGTTTCAATCTAATTAAGTAGATATCCTATTTATCATTAATTAACGAAAAACAAGTATGTCAAAAGTCTAAGTGGTGTCTACTAAACAAAAATAGTCGTTGTTACTAAATTCTAATAAAGCACACGTGCAAATTTACTATACATATTTAACATTTTTCATACCATAATTTTAATTGTTTTAAATCGGTGAAAGCGCACACGCACACACTTTCCTACTGTCTCTCCTCAAAAAAAAAAAATAATATACTATATGTATATAAGACGTTCGAAACAAAAGCGAATAATTTTCATTTGTTTAAAATGTTGTTTCCTTTAGTTGTCTCGCCATCTTGATCTTTACTTGTCTGAAGAAACGATGTTGCGTAACTTAATTTTTAATGATCTAAACCATATCAAAATCAAGCGCGTTTTTTCTTTTTTCTCGAAAGAAGAAAGTCAATGAAGAAACACGAATTGGTGCCGTTCAATTGACAGTTCCTTGACATGTTATCGTTAAATGTAAACTAAGGGGTGTGGTATTTCTTAAATAAATAATGGGCGACCTGAAAATTTACTTAAAAAACGAAACAGTTCATTGAACTGACGACTTGAGCAGTTGGCGTTGGAAATTTTAAAGTTCACTTGTTCAGTTTCTATGTACGAGTATGTATATATGTATATATGTTTTTGCCATGTAAAATGATTGTTTTTTTACGAAAAAAATAGCCGTTTAAGTGACGTAAAAAAATACGAATTAAAACGTGAACGTGATATTTCCCTTCGATAATTGGCGGATTTTGCAACTTTCGAATCCGACCAATACCTGAAGGAAAACGCGTACCCATACGATTTTATGCAAATTTCATTGGAAATAATGCATTATAATCATAGAAAGGACTAATGGCGGCAAATCTTACAAAAACAAACGACTACGTAGACTGTCATCGTCACGGTTATAGCGATGATTTTTAAGTCAATATCGATACTTACTACTTGTCAGATGTAACGGTTTCTGTCACGATAAAGTTGGCAACAATGGTGTTAAGAAGAGATTTTTATCAATGGCCATTATTATTATATTACACGGCAATTTTAAAAAATTTTGCAACATAAATCGATTTTTAGCTATTACTCAATTGGTTGACTCCGTTTTCTGCATAAAAAAACCGGTTGTTTTCATGTTTTAACTTTGTTTTTTGAACGGATTGTTAACATCAATCATAATTAGTATTTCCAATTATCTGAAGAAGAAAAATGACGATCGTAAGCCGAAGCACGATGCTCATTTGTTTCCTACGTATTCATTATTGCAGCCTACTTGATTCCCGCCCTGAGGCATATTACATAACATTTAATCAAGTTACCTGACGCGGAAATCTACATAATATAGAAGGCAAACGGTTTTAAAACAAACGAAAAACGATATGTATTTGTTTTTCTTTCTTTTTTAACATTTTCAATTGTTTCCACAATACGTCTCTGGCCGTTCCATAAACTGCAAAACTAGTACCGCTATGATACGCTTTGAAATGAGAAAAAACTTATATAAACTAGGCCGATTCGTGTATGCGTTCGTTACGCACGCGTTAAGTTTTTAAATACGGCCTGTTATTATATTAATAGGCCTTGACTATCAAATTAAAATAACAGTAGGATGGATCTTTTAAAGTCTTCATTAATTTTTTGTTTTGAAAAAATCCAGGTAGGCGAGTTTGTGTGGTGCGCACCTGAATAAAACATTTTTATAATAAATAACAGTGACGTAGGTCCAGGGATAGGAGTACATACATATCGTTTTTGGTCTAGACGACCTATTTTCTCTTTGTCCACCCACGATGATTGGCAATGGCCAAGTAGGTACAAGATTACAAGGCGTGTGCCAGAAATTTTTTCCTCACGTCAACTATAAAAAACATTAAAATTCGACATGAGCTCTCGTCCCAATTTAAAATGCCATATCAGAAACGGTTGTTCGGATCGTGAGTTTACAAGGAATTTCTCTCGTTTTCTTAGGCAACGTGATTAAATAATTTAATTCGTGTGGTAGTACTTAGTTAGTGTTTTGTTTTTTATTTTTCTTGTAAGCAATGCCTACGCCCGTCATCTTGAATTTCATTAAATCATTGATCAATTATTGATTGGCAAAGCTGTATTTTCGGTCGGTTGAGCGCATTTAAATCTGTAATTTGATATAAGAAACAACGTCATTGCGATTTGTGCATCCGTTAATTTAAAAAGGTATCTAGTTACCCGTTCTTCCCGTCGCGTTCTTCTTTTTTGTCTACATAATTTATTATAGTGGCATATGCGTACTGCATAATAGACTCTAAATATTTCAAAGCCCAGTTAACTATGCCAAGTTGGTATCCGTGGCAATGTACGTCATCATTCTGGATCTTTATCACTGGCCATTCTATTGGAAGTAAGTATTACTGCAAGTAATGGAGATTATGCTTAATAAAGTATCATGGTTTGTAAAAGAAAGTTTTTTTCATGCACGAATTGTTTCAAGTGATTGTCTGTTTTTTTTATTTTAATGATTTGGTCATTGACACTTATGATTTGTTTTTTTTTTGTTTGAGTGTGGAGGATCGTGACTTTGTCTTTTGAAAATTTACCTATTGGTCCATGCATATGTATGTATATTTTCGTTGGTATTGTATACAAAGTTGCCTAACTGTTGCAGGATTTATACAATTTACGAATAACAAGGGAGCGTACGGCACTGACCTTGTTTCGCGATTTAACCAAATACCTACATAATTACAGAAAAAAAAATACAATTTAAACAGGTCGCTAATGGGAAAAAATCGATTTGTAAATCAACCATCTGATCGATATCTATGACAGAAAACGATTGTTTACGCTCTCTAAAACAAACCTAATTATAAATACAGAGTTTTTGAATCACATTAGGAATTAGATTATTAATTACACACGAAACACCATTAAGGAAGTACTTCGTTTGCGATGTTGCCAAGTTGTCAAATTTATAACAAATTACCTTTAAATATAAATATTTACCCTATTTGCAGCTACTTAAAACACGAACTTGGACGAATTTCATCGATTGGATCGACTTCGTAGAAAAAAGTTTTTCAAACTGTTTGTTGTGTTTACAGAAAAAAAAAACGTAAACATAGGTTTTCACTGTCCCTGATCTTTTCCAATGGTCGGATTGCATGGAGAACACAATGATCATAATTTTAATCATAAACGATTGTCTATTATTTTACAGAACTGATAGCATTTTTGACTATGATTTAATAATATTGTCTGCAATGACATTTATTTTAATTAATTTATTTTAAATTCAATTTTAAATGAGTGTATCATAAAATCATTGATGCAGTTTGTCTGCAACCCTTTTTACTCTATATCTGTGCGTGTTATTAGCAAAGGAGTCCCACATGTGATAATAATAGCGTCGAAACGGGACGAAAACGAGCCTACTTCATGCCAGAACTCTCCGCGTTGGTCGTAGATAGAATCGTGGAAGGATGTCAAGAAAATTTTGGAGAAATTACTTTTCAAGTGTTGTAAATTAGTGCGCAAAACGAAAACAAAGGTGCGACTGCCCTCATAAGCGATAATGAGTGTGTGTTAATAACATTGGTGCGGTTCGTTTTTCCCGTCAATTTTCCACGATCCCGGTAGGCGCTAAAAATATCGGTTGCCGCGATTGTTTTTTATTTTAAATCTAGGCCCAGTTGATTTAATTTCCGCTCGATTAATTACGTCAGTTTGTCTTGTTGGTATTAACCTGGCGAGATAAAAATCAAGTTGTTCATCAAGGTTTCCGAGATTGTTTGCCCTTAATAAACAATCGTGCGACGATACAAATGTCTCATGACAATGATGTCAATCGATTTTTAATTAAATACTGGTACGGCTTCATTTACATAAATGTAACTTATACTTAAAGATATAAGGAGACTTGTTTGTTGCACCATCCTGTCAGATGGTTCCCTAGAAGTTTCGAAAGGGATGAAAACATCTGGTGGCATAGAACAGCTGATTTGTGCGTAAACAGTGTAGGAGAGGGGCCTCAATAGAAAAATGACTGGTTCGAAATTTATCAGTGGTAGTGTTGTACCTGAATAATGTTCGACCTTCAACAGTTTAAATAATTGCAATTTACATGGGAGGTTCGAATTTTTCCACGGTTTAGTGATTAAGACAAAAGAAATTTTCAACATTGTTGATAATGGAAATACTTCAATCGGTTAGGCAATCCGCAAATTGACATTTCAGTCGAAAATCAATTTTACAAGCTTTTCCCATAGAGAAGCGCACCATTGTCCCCCTCGTAAGCGCACGGTAATTACAATCATTTTATCATCATTGGTCGTACCTTCGTACCTTTTTTTGACCGTTCGTTTATTACCGCAAACACACAGTACTCATTATCACCGCCTGATATTCAACTAAAATTAAAAAAATGAAAAAATTCTACAACAAAATCGGTAAAAAAGAATGGCGAGTTACAATACCGAACATCAATTCTCCATTGTCGTTCCGACCATCACCTGATAAAGATGTCAATTCAAAACGCACGTCGGGCTTCTACGACCTCCAGGAGGCGCAGCAGGAATTCGACAAAGGACATTATAGTCTTCCAAACAGCATTTACGTGGACAGTGATAGTGGTTCAAGTGAAGAACGGTTTCAGGACGCCGACAATGATACGCCAGTATCCAGAAATATTGACAAAAACAATGGAAAGTTTGAATATGATGTGCCGAAGATCAGCTTCAAATTTATGGAGAGGAAGCGAGAAGAAAATTTATATGAAAACGAAACACAACCTGTGCTAATAAAGAAAACCGAAATCCAAATAGTTTTAGAAGAACCGTCAGATGATAATGCTACTTTGACTGACAATACTATTTTGAAAGATGAAGATATTGAAGAAGAATTGCGAATAATTGAAGAAGTTGAAGTGGTGGAGACGCGGGTGGAAAATAACGTTTCGCAAGTGAGAGTAAAAAGTGGCAGTGATCCAAATATACGAACTCCCAACGATGATGATGATGATGATGAAGGTTTTTACAAAATTCCCAGAAGTTTAAAAGTCAAAAACCGTTTATCAAGATCACTAAACAATTTCGATCCGGAAAATATAAATCTGGAAGATATGAACACGAACTCCTTCACAAGTATCGAACACATTTCTTGCAGTCAAATCAACCTTGCGAGAGAAAAACTTGCTCAGAACAACGTCACTTTAAACGAATCGGAAAACCTCGACTATTGCAAAACACGCAGCAAACTGCCTTCGAAATTCAGAAGGGCAACGTTATTAAAAAATCCTCGTAAAGCCATGGATTCATGGGTAAACTTTAAAACGCGCATGAGCAACATGATTTCTGAGCAAGCGGCTCAGCAACGGGTAGGCGCTTTTAACGAACGAACTATCAACTTCGAGGAAATGTATAAAAATTCCAAACAAAAGTGCCGGAAGTTTTTACAAAGTTCTGGGAAAATTTTCACTCAAGCTCGGAAAAGTGACTCTACGAACGAAAAACCACGATTAACCGCGAACGATATCGAGTACAAATTGAATTTGAGCGCTAAAGAAACGAGTGGGGTGGACGTTTGTGATAGCGATAGCAACTATTCACCAATGAGCAAAGCGGACAGCGAACTAAGTGGGGATAAGGGCAAAGAGGAGTTTGATTTTTCGACGATCAAGAGTGCCTTCAAAAAAAAATTGAGTTACACGCCCGAGGTAAGAGAGGTTAATTAACTGCGTGACAAACGACGTTAATAAGCTTTAATCAAGGTGATTAAAGTTTTTCTATTGTTTTTCCATCGCTCGAATAGCTTCTTCTATTGTTTTTTTAATCGTATAGTAAACTGTGATATTTAACCTGTGTTGAATAACGCCCGGTTGCCACACTTCCCTTTTCCGCTCAGAAAAACCATTTTATTTACTTAATAGCGTATAATAATTCAATAACCGTCAGCTTAGATGAGTAACATTCCACTTAAAAAAAAATGGCGATTTCTAACGTCACACTCTATTTAATCGAATTTCTACAAATAAGAATCTCTTTGTTCAAGGGACAAAACGGTTTCGATGACTTGAGACGGTACGTCAAACAGGGAGGTGACTTTTGCAAAGAATTAGCAACAATTTTACAAGAAAGGTGATATTTTAATCGCTATCTCTTGCCACATTATTTTTATATTAATTTATTAATATCAGGGCGGAAGCGGAAACTCAATATGCGAAAAATCTATCAAAGTTAAGCGCCAAATTGTCCAGAGCCTGTCGAGATGGGGTGGGCGGTTTGAATGAGGCTTGGAAAGCGGTCGCCCTAGAACTAGAATCGAAAGCGGAAGCACACAGGATAGCGGGCAATTGTTTATTGGAAGAAACTGCTAAACCTTTAAGAAATTTGACGGAAAATCAGCATAGGTAGATGGACAGTTGTTTAATCGACAACAGTTGAGAATTTTAAACTATTTTAGAACGAGAAAACAATGTGAAACGGGGGTGGAAAAGGCGGCGAGACTATTGGCTGATTGGCGAACGGCCGAGGCGAAGGGAAAGAAGCAAAGTCACTCGTGTGCAAGAGACAATGAAAAACTTCAAGATGCCGCTCTTATTGACACAACTAAATTTGGCAAACAAACATTGTCAAAAAGTAGCAGTCTGATTCAGTTAGCACATAGGCAAAATTCTGTAGAGAAGGAAAATGCTAAGGTAGAATTGACTACACTGTCAATATTGTAATTTTTAATTGTTTTTCTTTAGTTGCAAGGTAAAAAGAAGAAAGCGGAGGATGCAGTAAAGAAGGCCGACATTGAATATTACACACTATGCGTACGTGCTGAAAGGGCCAGGTAAGAAGAAAATATTTAAAATTTGCGTTAAAATTTTTTTTCTAAATGTATGCAGGTTGGAATGGGAATCTTCGGTATTACGCGGTGTCAATGTGTTTCAAACCCTCGAAGAGGAACGTTTAAATAATTTAAAATTAGTTTTGGCTTCGTATTTACGTCACAACACCGAACTGCAACCGAAAATAATCGAGGTGAGTTGATTTGTTTATTGGGTTGCATAATCGAGCACATATTGAGAAAAAACCAATTTGAAATTACAATTTTGCCCGCGAGCCACCACATGGACTACTTTTACTTCAAACGTGTTATTATTAGATATTAATTTTTTTTCCTTTGTATTTCAATTTAGGCAACCAACAGGCTGAAATCGCCCATTGATGAAGCGGAACCGTCCAAAGACCTTGCGACTTTTCAAAATTTACGGCAAACATCTCAACAAGTGTCCGAACAATTGCTTCCCGATTTCTATTGCGAACACATCACGTTGGCGATGAATCGTGAACGACGTAAACAGGTAGGAAACAATTAAAAAAAGAAAAACAATTAAATAAAACAATTATCATTCTGTTCATCTCGTAGGCGCTGATCAAGCTGTTGCATTTAATTAGACAGGACATTGAACGAGAACGTAAATCGAAAAACGGCCTGGAAAATTTATCAAAAGCAATTAAACAAACGCCCAATTTTGGAAATGAGGATTCTCAACAATCTGTCGTTGAGAAACTTTACCACGTAAGCATGGGAAAACTAAACTTGTTTTTATTAAAAACGATTGATAATTGTTTTAGATGAAGTCAATGTTAACGTATTTAGAAGGTGCCAGATACAAAGTTCAAAGTGCTTTGGCAGAACTGGACAGTCGTCCACGCAGTTCTCATCCGCTTGCTCCGCACATAACCATTACAAGGGATAAATCTGGGTTGCAACAAAGTGTTCTTAAAGTAAATATTTCCAATATTTATTTGAAGGGTACACTCATATTGCGCTTTTAAAAGGTACCTCAGTGGTTACGTGAGGAATTTTTCGAAAACGATCGAAGCCCCGTGAGCGAAAAATCTTTGAAATCCGACAGTTCTGATCCACACATCAATGACGTTGAAGATCATGTGGTCTTGAACGATTGGACTGATCGGGGCACCGCTGATGGAAATTCCAACCAACCAGATTCAGATTTCGGTATAGTATCAATGTAACTAATTCCTAGATAATATCTTGACCCATTTCCAGACGAATTCTCTTCGCAATGCAGTTCGACCGAACAAAATCTGGAAACGGAAAACGTCCATCCGATTGCCAAATGTAAAGCGATTTACGCATATACACCGAATTTATCGGACGAATTGTCTTTGAATGTAGGCGATGTTTTGAAAGTCTACAGACAGCAGGATGATGGTTGGTGGTTAGGCGAGTGTAACGGCAACGTCGGAATTTTCCCAGCGACGTACGTTGAAATTGTGCCAATGTAGCGGGCGAGATTTGTTAATTATTTAATAAAAGACTGACGTTCCACGTGAAGTTAATTGTAAACATATTTTATGTGTATAAATTTTGTTTTTTTAAATGTTTCATTAACATGTAATATATTATGTGACACAAACACGTCTTCTGTCGATAAAATATGTACGACCGCAAAACTTTAGCCGATTTACTTTGTGCAAAGGACCGTAAAATTTGTTCGGTTGTCTTTTGTTCAAAGTTCCAACCCTCCATTGGCCAATCGATAAATCGCAGACTTATCCGACGCCCACTTGAATTACGATTAAATCGTAGGTACAGGATTCCCAATTTAATACCATAAAAAAGTTTCTAACGGGGGGATTCCCATAAAACCAAATTAGCCTGGATCATTGTCGGTCATTTTTTTCTTCGTATGGTTATATGTATTATTAATTTGTCATGGAACGATATAGTGGGCCATGGACCATCCCCCCGTCCATCGTAAATGACAGTAATCTTCCACACTTAAAACTGTTGTCAAACAAATGAATATCAAAAGGACCCAATAGTTTCCCATGAGTGGGGTGCGCGTATCCGCTCTCCTTCTATCTCAAGTTCAAGTGGGGCGATATTTTGCACATTAACAATGCCAAAAACATATTGCCCTGTTACGGACGTGTGGAGTGTGGCATCATAATTAAGAGAAATTAATGGGTAGACTTTTCGTTATCGTCATATACAGAGTGTTGTTTGAAATTTTTCAAAAACAGAATCTGAATTCAATTCTTTATTCTTAAAAATAGTTTCCAATCTTATGACCATTGAAATTCTATGCTTTATCTTTTCGTTCTTTTCAATAATAGGCCTGATGATTATAATAGAGTTCTACTAAATGTCATTACTGTCAACTGTCAACAGATTGTAATATAAATTAATCATCCTGAGAAAAAACAACAATCAAACCACCATACAAAAACCTCAATAAAAAAAATCGGCTTAAAAACGCGTGCATCATCATCAAAGTACACAAAAACACACACACTCTCTAGATCCGAATAAATAATTTAAAACTAGGCCACAAAACTAAATCCGGTTCGGTTGGCTTCAAATCCGTTCCAAACAATTGAACATTTACCCTTCGAAATGCAGTGCAATGTTCGACTGCACCAACAAACAATCGTATAAACCTATATAACAAATAGGGATTTCGTATTGGTGTTGATGGCGAATTAAAATTTGGCAGAAGCGAAACCATGTTTGACACATGTAAGTGGGGCCTCTCGTGTCACACACGCGACCGAACGTCCGCTTTGGAAAATCACAGAGGTCTTGGTCACGTGACGACGTGAAAGTGACACACCCCCTTATTGAGGAGAGCGGTTTGTCGCGCGTTCTTAGCCATGGGCAATTTGTCATTTGTTTTTACCCCCCTCTCAGGATGCTGATGTGTTGATATGGATGGATTTTTAACGGAACTAATTTTATCTTGTTATCAAAATAAACAATAGACCTAGGACACATGTTTTTCAGGTATCTTTTGGAATATTTGGAAAAATCTTCGTTTTTCCAGGAATTCCACGTACTGATGAGAATATATAAATTGCCTACCCTGTATATGCAGAAGCTCCTAAACAATAGCCAAATAATATTAAGTAAGTACTAAAATCAAGTTTGCATGGAAAACAAGCAATTGTAACAATTTGTTTTTAATTCAAAAAAAGTTGAGATAATTTCTGTTCCAAAATCGGAGTGAAATCCTAAATTTTTGCGAAATAATCTTTCCACAACCAATCTTATTTTTCTAAAAAACAATGGACTTTTTATCGTCACCCTCATTTTCTCTCACAAAAAAAACCATTTCCCCCATCACATAAATAAGTAGGTACTGAAAATTTCTGTATTTGATGGCAATTTCCCAACCTGTCAACACCAGAAACAGTTCAAAGCAAAAACCGCCCCTTTGGCATGCCCGTCCAATACACGCCAACTCCCCAAGCAATTCAGTGAGCTGACCAATCACATTAGCTGAAATTCAAGTAGCACCGCCTCAAATCGATAAAGTTCCCGTTCCGATTTCAATTTGCAGAATAAAAACGGGCAATTCCCTGGAGATTAAATCATTTAGTGACGAAATCTTCCTATATCCGGTCGTGAGATAATCATGTTTGTGTAATTGGTATTGCATGATGAGCAGGGGACATCAGTTGCCAGATTCTTCCAGTTCACCACCCATAAGGTAAGAATAGGTTTCTCATTATTGTATCTAATGTTTTTTTTAGTATGCAGTATAGTTATAATACTGGAGACCTCTCTGAAGATGAAGTTTCGGATCTACCCAGTTGCGCTTTCGCTTCAAGATCACTCAATTCCAATTTGCAGCATCACTATCTGACTTCTTTGCATTCAGGTGATGTTTCCTGTTTTAATAAAACCTCAGAATTTTTCATTGAAATTTCTCGTGCAGATGTTTCTTCGTGTGGTTCATCAGGAGGTACTCCAATGGGTTCTTCAGAGTCGTACTACAATTCATCTCCATATCGGGTCCAACGGCACGCAGCAAATATCAGAGAAAGGAAACGAATGCTGAGGTCTGCTATTGGACCCACAGGGTACTCTTCGTCTTGCTCGATTTGTTTTATCATTTCCAATTATTATTTTTCATTTGTTTCTCGTGTAAGTTTGTTTTTTTTTGTCTAGATCTAGTGCACGTATTTTATTAGTTTCCAGTATACATAGCACGTTTTAAGCAGTAAACAAATTTCTCAATAATAATTTCTTGATGGGGTTTGCAGCAGTATAAACTCCGCTTTCGACGAGTTACGTATGCATGTCCCTACATTTCCGTACGAGAAACGCCTCTCAAAAATTGACACTTTAAGATTGGCAATTGCCTATATTGCTCTACTGAGGGAAGTCCTCACTGCTGACTGTGACCCTTTGACTTATGTGGAACGATGTTTAAGGGGCGAAATTAAGGCTGACAGAGCCAATTGGAACACGAGTGGTAAGAATTGAATTTTTCATAAAACCTGCATCAAAAATTCAACTTCTAATATTTATCGAACGAATTGAAAATAACTCTTTATTAACTTTGTCTATCATATTGCAGACCCGATCTGTAATAGTTTTTACGGAGAAAATTTGATTTTTTCAAAAATCGCTTTTTTTTGTCTACTTCATAGTATTAATTAAATTGATAGAGATGAAAAAGATTATTAAGTATTAACTAATTATTATAACTTGTCTGAAAGAGATGACAAACTAAAAACCGAGAGTAACTTATATTTAACATACATGGGGTGTTCCATAAGTGTTACATTGTATTTGAGGGGCTGATAGTAGAAGTTCAAAATTTATCAATATCTTAAACCGAAAAAATTTAAAAAATCACTCTTCTAATTCAATTCGGAAAAGAAAAACTAATTGGCGTTGTTTAGTATGTAACGCAATCTATATATATAAAAGGATAGACGGTTACTANTATAAAGTTTTTTTTCTTATTTTTTATAAGAGGAACACGTCCCTAAAAGGATTACATTTACTTTTGAGACACCCTATACAATATCGCAAACGGTTTTAATGATCTCAATAAAAATTTGATTTTTTAATAAAAGTTTAACACCCTATATCTTTTTAACGAATCATTATTAGAATATAGTTTATATGGGGAGCCATCGTTATTTCTTAATGTACTGTCAGTCCCTGAAATATGACGCAATACTTATGGAACACTTGGTATAATAAAATGTTATACATATGTGGTTTTTTATTTTAAATTAAAAAATTTTACCGAAAACATTGATGCCCATTGTACAATTGATAATTGTCATAAATATTGAACGAAGTATTGTTTAGTTGTCAAAATGTAACTAAAATGTAATCATTTCACATTTCTAGATTATTTATATTTATACAGTGAATAGCAAAAGTAATGCATCACCAAAAAAATTGCTTAAATTCAAAATTGATTTGCTCGCAAACCATTGGTATTTTGATGATTTTTTATTTTTTTTATGTAGGATTCTTGTTTGATATCGGCATCGTATTAATATCACGTTCATGGAAACCATTTTGATGCCATACAGAGTGTATTAAAAATTAAGGATTTTTTTCTTAAGTTTGGGACACTCTGTGATAACTATTGATAATTGAAATAGATTTTAAACAAAACCAAATTAAAAATGCATCAATTCTGAATACTCTCATTTTTTATTCACTGTTTTGCCCTCAATTGTTAAGGAATTATAACTGTTTAAATAATTAAGTCTTTATTAGAGTAAATAACAAGTAATAAATTTAAATTTATGCAACATAAAACTAATACCGGGTATTACCACCTCTACTTTTAATTACTGCTTCACAACGACGTGGCATACTTAAAATTAGATTTCGAATTTGGTCTTGGTCCGTTCCATTCCAAGTTTCTATTACAAAAGCTTCAATGTTTTGAAGGGAAGCAGGTGGAGATTGATGTTGTTTTATAATCATTTAAACAGTCATAATTCCTTAACAATTGAGGGCAAAATAATGAATAAAAAAAAGAGAGAGTATTTAGAAATGATGCAACTTTAATTTGGTTTTACCTAAAATCCATTTCAGTTATCAACAGTTACCACAAACGGTTTCAAACTTAAGAAAAAAATCCTTAATTTTTAATACACTCTGTATAGCGTCAAAGTAGGTCTCCATAGATGTATTGTTAATACGAGGCCGATATCAAAGAATATATATAGTTAAAAAACGATCATGAAAATCCGACCGGTAGCTTGCGTGCATCTAAATGATTTTTTAATTTTAGCAATTTTTTTTATAATGTATTACTTTTGCTGTTCAATGTATTTTGATACACGTTTTATTAAAATAATATACGTGGTTCGGGAGAAAAATTCATCATTTCCAAAATTCGAGCATTGCCGCTGATGAACATTACGCATCGAGAGAGAAAAATTCATCAGCGGCAATGCTCGAATTTTGGAAATGATGAATTTTCTTCTCTTGATGCGTAATATCGTATTTTTAACGATGTATTTGACTCACTTGATTGTGATTTTTGATAGATTTAACAGCACGATTGTCCTGGATCAACTGGGAAAATTTGGGCGTGACCCCTGGAAGGCGAAGCGCTTTGACGTCACTGGCTCTGACCACTCCAGAAAATAATTGAAGCTCGTTTTTGTAAATAAGACAAGTGCAATACTATTTATTGTTTTTATATTTCTTGAAATAATTAAATTTCTGAAAAACTTAACGAGTGTTTTTACTGTAATTTTTAGAGTATTGAAACTGGCGTGTGCTTGTTTGGTTTTTGCTACAGTGACGCTCTCTATTGATTAATTTCTGTAGTATTTCTATATTATCCTGCACCATTTTGACCCGAAAAGTTATGAAAGTAAATTTCTGTTTCTAAATATGTATTAAATTAGTACTATTAAATGTTTTATTATAATTTAAACACCACAATACTGTAGGTAGAAAGCTTTTAAAAATCGATTTTTAACAATACAAACTAGATAACCAAATTAAAAAAATCTCTTTCAAAGTAGGCTTTTACGTCAAAGTAGCATACTTCCTATTGCCAAGCAGCACGTAGTAGTGACGTTAAAAGCCCAATAATGCATACACACATCATAAATACAAGAAATTATTCTTTTCCAAATTGTAACAGATTCAACGCTTTTTGCAAATTTTCAACAGCAGTTTTCACGTCATCATAATTCAAGGCACTCGTGGCGTATTTGCTGTATTTCTGAGCTTTCTGGATTTGCTCAGTAGTCAGTGACACTTGACTACCACTTGACGAACCATAACTGTTTGTTGGAGGCAAATTGTAAGTGGTAGGAAGTTGCGGTGTGGTCGGGGAAACTGCACCTGCTGATTGTGGAATGTTTGGGCTCACCTAAAAGATTTCAATCTTAGTTAAACCTTAATATATCAAGTCAAGATATGATTACAGGCAAGTTCTGAGGAAATTGAAATCCAGCATCTGGATTTGTTGTTCCTCCTGAAATATTTGCAGATCCAGGAGTAACGTTTCCAAAATTATTTAATTGATCAAGCTGATTTTGTTCTTCACGTTTCTTCCTATCCAACTCTTCTTGTAGGCGTTTCTTTCCTTCCAATAACCTTTGTTGTTCTTCTTCAGGCAATTCACTGATGTGAATCATTTTATTTTCTTCAGCGTCAGAATTAGGTGGTCCTGGTTGTGGTTTCTCACCATATTTTAAACAATTATGGATGTAAGCCGCTTTCCATTTAGCGTACTTTTGTTTTTCGTGTAAGTCTTCTGAAAGACCAAATTGTTCAAGAACATCAAACAGTATCCCCGCTGTGTAGAAGGTTTTTACAGTGTTTCTGAAAGGCATTTGAAATAGAAAATGTTAGAACCCATGTTAAAAGGGGTACTTTAAATGTATTCTTCTTCTAACGGCCATTTGAACCAAAGTTTTTAAAGGATTTTGAATCATGTTATAGGCATGTCTGAGTGATAGTCTATAACCAAGTTTTCTTGAATTGCGTTCAAAAGTTGGATAACTCACTTATTGAATATTTCAGCTGCATCCTGTTTCTCTGCATGATTGAACAATGTCAAAGCATATTCTTCTATAATGGCTTGGGCAGCAGTTTCACTGGAAATACCTTCATTTGATAGGTTTTCTCCTTTGGCTTTTTCAAGCCAGTTCAAAATCTCACTAATTAAGACAGTGAATTCTGGAGATTTCTTGCCAGGTACTATTTTAAGAGCCAAACGGCAAGCTGCCATCCGAGCTAAACGTAAAAAATAACACTTTAATTTATTGAGCCCCAAAGGCCAAATTTTACCATACCCCAATACGTGACAACAATATTGCGTTGTTCATGTTCCTCAGCCAATTTCATAAAGTGTGCTACTGGCTTTATTTCGGCTGGCACAGGAGAAAATTTGGCGCACATCGTTTTACAAGGAAAATTCGATTTTCTTTAATTGAAAAACTATTTTCGTGTATGAATCACTAATAAATCTAAAACAGCTGATGGTTGGTTGACATTTGACATGAATTTTGACATTTCGAAATGGCGTTTGCTACATATCTTCTTCAATAGTTGAGACTTAAGCCAATTGTAGTAATCGAAAAATTATAACAAAAAATTTAATGATTAAAAAAAAAATGTTTTCCTTCTCTACCTTTATCTTGTATGTCAAATTTTCTTCAGGATAAGTTCGAATAGCATATAGGTTCATATCTTCAATAAATTTGAAAAATTCGTACTTTTTAAAAACAAACTATAATCAAAAGGATTCAAATGAGGAAGCCATTTGTCTTTCTACATGCTGGTATAGGCGGACACATGAATTCATATATAGTATAAATGCATAAGGGCACGACGAATCTTACATACGATTGTAAAGAGATTTTCAAAATCCTAAACTCTAAAACGAACAGGGCCTTATTTGAGGTCCTAAAGAGCCTTCATTTGGATTTGTTACGTCCACAGAGAAAATCATAATCAAGAAATTTTGTGTATCTTTGACAAATTATGTTTCCCGCTGAAGAAAATCTGAAGAACATTTTTCTGGTGGAGGCATTTCTTCAGGCTTTCATACCAGCAATTGAAGAATTTATTGATTCTTAATAAGGAAATATATTTATGTTATTTGAAAGCGAATTATATAAAAAAATAAATATTTATCACAGTATGAGGTTTTTTTTATGAAAAGTTCATGCAGAATTTTCTTCAATGTTTCCTGTAGAGGTACTTCCCATCTGATCTTTGAGGATGCACTTTTTATAATGCGTTCTCATGTTGCTGCTCTGCGAAAATGCCAATTCACAATTTCCGCATTTGTACGGTTTTAGGCCGGTATGAAAATTCATATGCGTCTTGAGATGGTGTTTTTTCGTGAAAGTCTTCGGGCATACAGTGCACGCATACGGTTTTACTCCTGTGTAATTAAAGATATTTTATTAATTTGGATTTGTTTCGGCCCTATTGTGTACAACCTGTATGTAGTTTGGCATGGAGACTCATATTGGACCGATCGGCGAAAGTTTTCCCACATTCTGGACAGGAATACGGCCGCTCCCCCGTATGGACTCTTTGGTGTTGTTTCAAAAGCATTTTTCTGGAAAAACTTTTACCGCATGTAGGACATCCGTGCGGCTTTAAACCTTGAAATTGAATAAATAACGTTTCTTCAATGATTCTCAAGTCTCGCTAATATGCAAAATAAGGAAAACGTTTATAATCTCTGATCAATATTGACACTGAATGCAAAGGCGTATGTGACTTTGAATCGGCCAACGAGGTTTAATATCAATTAGGAGACTCGTGCGAGCAAGGTAAAATTTAGGCGAGCAAATAAATCGTAAAATCTCACGCGTATGAAAAATTTCTTCTGTTCCATTCATGAATTTTTTATTTCTTTGCTGTACTGAACAAATAATTCTTTTCTTTGGTACGTTTACTCGAACATATTTTTAATGTGTTAACTAATCAACGAGGTCTGATGTTGTTTGTTTTGTAACCATGAGAGTCATAATTGGACTACCGTATATAATGTGTGTGCCCGTGTGCGTTAAATTGACACCTACCTGTGTGTATTCTTAAATGCATATTATAGGCAACCCGTTGATTAAATCGTTTTGGACAATGTGGACATGCATATTCCTTTCGATCTCTGTGAATTTTCATGTGACTGCTTAAATATCCACGATCGTTAAAGGTTTTGCCACACTCGGAACATTCGGCTGAAAACTCCTTGGTACCCTCGTGAATCGATCTTAAATCAAAGAGCCAAAATTTACACTAATTAAGCATGTTTCCCGTTATTATTGCGAGAAAAAAAAAGCTTGCTAGAACTATGTCATATTTTACTTCGGTTCACGGAACTAAAAGCGGTACCACATTAAAATTCTTTTTAATAAAAAAATAAATTTTAAGTGGGCAACCGAGCTAGACTAATATGTACTTTATATTTTTTGACAAATAACTATACAATTTCTATATTGCTTTTTGTGAAAAAGTGGTAATTGATAGTTACCGGTACAATTTAAGCTTCTTTTTACATGGCACAATGCATTACATTAAACAAAATCTATCAAGATTACTATCTTGAAGAAATTAATTGTTTTATTTATTTTTAAGTACCATTAAGCGTACCATTTAAGTACTATCATTTGTTTGTTAAGTCAATTGAAAGAGGAATATATGAGCATTTCCATTCGAAATGTCATCAAAACGTGTCAATTGTCTTCTTAATTTTATTTCTACGTCTACAACAATGTGTTACGCTTTGGAGGAAAGGACAAAGAACCCAATATGCTAGATGATCTTTTTGAAAAACAAATAGTTGTTACAACAATCGAGATTATTTTGAAATTTCATTGCAAATTTCCTAGTTGTTAACCATTTTGCAACATTGTCTTTCTTGTTCATATATGCTCAGACCTCCGAGACTGTAAAAATTTTAACATTCTTGTTGATCATATAGCTTGTATGTAGACATGTCTGAGGATGTACAGGGTGTCCCGAAAATGAATGTCAAAAATGGTACCACGACATTCTTTGGGTCAAAACATTAAGATTTGGCTAAAAATGAATACGATCTAGCTATCCAGTGAAAAGTTCTAGTCATTCTTGCATGAAGATGACCAAGAACTTACCACTTGCACTTTGTGGATAAACTTGAGTGTTACATCAAAATAATCCTTGTCTAAATGCACAGTGAATTTCATTGAAATCCATTGAAGCATTCTCGAGATATAACAAATATTGATTTTTTTTTCAAGAACTTTGACCATCAATAGCGCCGAAACGAGACACTTTTCCCAAATAAATTTTTAGCCAAATCTTAATGTTTTGACCCAAAGAATGTCGTGGTACTATTTTTGACATTCATTTTCGGGACACCCTGTATATTCAAACTATGCACAAAATGTGTCTAGAAGCCTTGCAATGAGTTATTCATTTCATTTTTTAGGCCAATGAGTCCCATGAAGAATTTAAAATGTAAGACGATCGGAATTGTTTTGGATTACCTTTCGAAAAGTATCAATGGACAAGGTAAATTCTTAGAAAAGCGACAATTTCATGTAAGAATGGATGTAGATTAAGACTTATATTACAAATCTCCTATTTTTTATCCATTTGGCAATGTTGCTTTGCTATACATAATAGCTGATCTTAAATTCAATGGGGTCTGAGAAATAGATTAGGAATGAAGGAAAATGTCCATGGAACTGGAAAAGAACATGGACCGCAGAAAGTTTTGCGCCAATCGAAATGGAAGCAACTTGACAGATGATAGTTCTCTTAATGTTTGAAGATTTACTCGAAGAAATAACAAAAAAAAAACGACGATTTTTCGTTTGTTATCGAACAAGTTTCTCTGAAATTTGAGTAACTGGAAAGAACTTTTTTTTTCTCGTAAACTAAAAGAAATAAACCTAAATTTTCTTTTGTTTTTGTTTTTCTTGGCACTCACCTGTGGTATTTATAATTTCTCAACTGACTGAAAGTTTTTCCACATTCTGTACACTCGAATGCTTTCCGTTTCGTTCGTTTAATGGTTCTGCCATAGTCGTTTTTCAGGTCGTCATTACTGGAATCAGCACCACTCGTGGTATTTTGATTAAAATAATTGACGTCCCTCTTGACCAGTTCCGGTTGGTTGGAACCTGCCTGTTCAGATTTAAGGGGTCGATCTGGATCGACGATTTTTTCCTTTAATTCGCGAACAATTTGATCCAAACATTTTTGATTCGATTGTTTCGGAAAATTATTGTTCTTGTCTTCGATGACATGACCCATTTGATCGAACCTTTCCTATATAAATATTTAAATAAAATCGTTTATTCAATTAACAGTTGAAATATTAGATTTTTTTCGTATTTTTTCATTCTAAATCAATATTTGCTACATAGAGAGCCTGCTAGATTTTTCAAGAATGCCGTTATTAACAAGGATTTTCTTCTAGTGGAATAATGCTTAGTAGCGGTACCGTACTTACTAAACCAGAATTACGTTCTTGCATTTAATCTTGATTGTCGTAGATCGAACTTTTGAATTACCTTTAAAATTTTCAGTGGGGTCTAGATCCGGTAATTAACTTGGAGCAATCAACAATAATCTTTTTCCATACGTTTTTCCTAATAGGCATGCCATTGATTAGGATCGTAATTGCTCTATGGGGTAAAAAAATGTAACGTTTTCTCTTTCCACACGTTGATTTTACAAGAATTTATCTCGCCTCCCCTCTCTCTACTGTTATAACACGTTAATGATTCGTCTTAACGCGGATTCAAATATTTACAGGTAATTTATCTCGAATAGAAATACGACGTACCTGATAATCAGACATGATGCGAGGATCGCTCAAAAAACTGCTCCGCCTTTGACACCACGGACTGGGTACAATTACTTTACAAATTTTCTTTTTTTCAACAATTGGTAGGAGATCGGGCAACTGTTTTTTCGTTTTTTCATCTTTCTTGACGGTCGCCAAATTTTTAAGAATGTTTTCAATATTTCCTTCATCTAAAGCAATTCGGAGAAATTTGGCCACACTAAGAAAATCGTCCAATGCATGGCCATAAATCACCACGGTTCCTGTGTATATATAGTCCAGTATTATGGACATTGTTTGGCCACTTACGTCAGGTAGAATAAGAACAGTAGTTGAATCTCCAGTGTGTTTTTGTAATAATTCCTGGAACAACATTGTATAAAATTGAAAATGAAAAAAAATTAAATATTGGAAATAGTGGTCTACTTACCCTGAACACCGGACTAGCAATGGAGAGTACCAATTTATGGGCAATTAGACGACGATCGCTACAACTCAAAATTACATCGCACGAAGACTCGGTGATTAATAGTCTTAACGCGCCTTCTTCGATCACTTTGTCCATTCTATAAGTAAAAGAAAACAAAAAAAACAAATGAATGGTGCATTATTTGTCAATGTCAAATATTGGCCTACTCAATCAAAACGATCGGTTTTGACTTGTCTATTACATGTTTTCATTCGTTCACTGGTGAGGAAGAAATAAAATATTTAATTAGAGGCTCATTAATCATAATAAGTATTTGAAGAAGAAGAGTGTATATTTTCCTCATTATAAACATTTGAATAGAAATTTAGTTCGAAAAACAATTAGACGTTGATTGATTTTAATAGTAGGCTTTGACAGAATGGGGGAGTGTTGCCGGATTGTGTAATTCAACGTAATTCTTAAAGACGTTTCGCTATGGTAGCTATACATACTATTAATCTGACAGGGTGCCGTGAATAATTGCATTCGCTTTTTTTTTATTTCAATATAATTCTACCATAATTATTTTTGTGCTTGAATAATAAGAGGAAGAAGAAGAAGAAGAGTAGGTACTTGTATATATACGTAAGTAGGTATGTTGTACATTATAATGGAAGAACGCAACTTCTTCATTAACGGTTTATACGTGACGTTGTTATAATGACGCCTTGCGTTGTGCTCCTGTCAACTGTCACACTATTAATTTTTGATCGATACTCAATGGAAAGGAAATTGAGAAACTTTCTAGATTGCCACGAAATATTTTGTCATATGATTTATCTTAGCCAATCTGGTACCCTATTTGATTGATGTTACTTTAATGAACATTTAAGTCTTAATCTGACTGGTGGTGATGGTAATCTTTGTGATTTTTACTGTTGCCGATGATTGTTCAGCGGAAACCCAATATTACCGATTACTTTCGACGAATCGATATGACAACCGGAAGAAAAAACATTAATCAATGGCGCTTTAGCTTCGCTTTTCTTTCATAGTTGTTTCTAATGGTTCGAGGAAGTTCACATGGAAAGAACCTTCATGAAGGCTTTAAATAATTTTCTGTACTGTGAAGTGTGAAAACAAAAAAAATATATAAACCTTACGTTACTGTAGTTATATGGCTATTAACACAGTAACCTCTTGGTTAAATTTCAAACCCCTGAAAACGGTACTTTTAAGCGGGCTTCACACTTGATATTCTCAAGACGTTTTTATTGTTATTATCGCTGTTGTTGTGGTTTTTGGTCCACAAACCTTTTTTTAATATGACAACAACAAACCAGAGGCGTGCTTCACAGAGAATTTCATAAAACCGTTTCGTCTTTGTGCAAAATTTTAATTATTTTCACGCGTTAAGAACTCGTTAAAATACAGATGAAGCGTGCTTGAAAATATTAAGTTTTGCGGTTTTTCTTATTGGGCAAGTCAATGACTCGAATAGATTTATTGTCTACTTGAGTACCACAAATGAACTTTTCTTTTTGAAATTAAACATCTGACATGCACTAAATTTCAAATTTTACTTTAACCTATTTCATAACATTTTTGTATCGGAATTTTAGAAATTATTTACAATCTGACAACGTTGCAATATATATTTTTTTTTTTAAATATAAAACATTTCTTGTGAGAAGAGTCAATGACTGAAATCTATGTAGCTACTCGAGTCCCACAATCCGAATACAATAGACTTATTGTACAGTTCCACTTCATTTTCCTCTCAATGGTGGATAATGAAGAAGCAGTTTCCAGGCCTTGTTTAGCCTGTCGCATTAATCTTCATTAATATTATGCTCACTTGTTTAAGTGAGCATTATTAAGGTGATTTTTTTTTTAATCTTCCTAATATTGGTGAAAATCGAATGTGCAACGTTGCCATTATTCTAAAAATCGTTAAATAGGAATAATAATATGAATTATGAAGCAATAATTTCCGAGTTTACTTTGTCCAGTTTGACGATATAATAACATTGAAATTATTTATTTGCGTTGAAAAATTATTGAAATTGTTGCGAAATTGTTACGCGCACGAACTCCACGCACGCCACTGTAATAACTTTATTACAAATAAATAATGAGTTGCTTTATCTGTTTTGAATAGTGCAGCTTTATCTGGGTTCCGAATAAGGAATTTTCTTCATGTGAAATTTCTTTTTTAGTGGAATCCATTAATGCCATGATAAATAAATAAGACATCCATACCAGATAGCCTAGATGCTTACAAATGAAAAAACATTTCCAGACCAATTGATTGATATAAAAATTATTATGACAAATGACACCGATTAATCTTCAATTGAATGATGAATCGATTTTGTTTTAAATTTCAAATTTCCGAACTTTTTCGTTCTGATTTCCTTCAATTGCCTATTAAATCTCGAATATCATTTTTAGTGAATTTATAAAGAGTTGACAACACTGTGTGCTAATTTATATTTATCATTCTTTTTTCTGGGCAATCCTGCTACACATCACCGAATTTGATTTGCTTAACTATGTTTGGTACCATTGTTTTAAAAGTAACGTTAGTTTTTTTGTTTTTAGGTACTTATCCTTATTCATTTAAGCAATGTGTAACACAGTACCGTTTCGTTTATCCATCCTGAATAACAAAAGGCGCTTTAACAATGGTACCCGGTCAAGGTTCCGGCTCAATCTCGTATATATGCATATGAAATTCAAATTCTTGATTGAGAGCGGATAATAAGCGATCCTACTTTGCGCTTTTTTTTGACATCTACTTATTGTTATGAAGATTATGATCATCAAGTAGGTAGTTAAGTTGAGAATATTACTGGTACCTTCCAGTTACATTAGAGAAGAAATTATGAAACAAATGAACGTTTGGTCGTGTAGACATCATTTGTTTCATTTTTCAAGTAGTTCGAGTGCTATAATTTTTGCATGTTTTCTAACAGAGCCCAACATGAGGCCTGTGTAATACCACTAATTGAAACGCATTTATATATAAAGACTTTAAGATGGACTTTGCAGTGGCATAACAGTTTTGCTCTACACGCCGCTGGTTCTTCTTTTTTCACGAAAATCTTTGCATAGTTATTTCCGAAGACTGAAATGATTGGAATTTAAATTTTTTGTTCGATTTTTATTACGGAATCTAGAAATGCAGTGGCGTCGGTTGGGATTGCAACACAAAAACCAGATGGCATACAAGAAATGTGACGTAATTGAACGTACGGCACGCGATTAGAATGATCGGCTCACGCAAAGAAAAAAGGCACCAGTATTGGCTGCGTATCGATGTCACCATGTTTAGATTCGGTTTCGGTGTAAATGTACCTTTTTTCTACGCAAAAACAAACCATCCCCTTGTCACTTTTGTCACCGGCCATCCATTATTAACAATGACAGCAATTATACGTCTTGTCGTAGTAGGCTCCATGTTAAAATATTTGCTAAAGTGTCAGGTGTGTTTGTAAAAGTAATGAAAGCCCGTTTGTATTACATTAATTTTAACTTCTTTTTAATGACTCGACCTTCATTACCCACCAGAAAAAAAGAAAGTCAACTTGACTGAAATCAATTTTTTTTTCATAATGAATTTTATGATAGATGAAGGATGGAAAATATTTGAATTTCACATAAGCAGATACGCACAGACACACATAAAAAAACAGTTGCCGATAGAGTCCGACTTTGATGTTCGGTGAAAGGACTGAAATTTTTCCCCCCCTGAGAGTGGATTTTTGACAGGCATAACAAACGAGTTTTGAATAATTTTTCCGAATTTTTTCAACTGTTCCTTTCGCTAAAACGAGTTCTTCTTGTCCCAATGATGACATTTCATTTTTTAAACTTACCTTTTGAATTTTTCACGGCCTAAACATAATCCGAAAAAAGTACCACTTGAACGATCCAAAAAGGAAAAAAAGATGAAGAAATGTCAGTATTTATTACACTCTAATGATTTTTCCCACACAAAAACTTCTTTTCCGGTAGAACCTCTTGGTTTTTAAAGCTCACGCGCCACCAACTAAGTGGTACCTTCACGGGCGCTCATTGTAAGCGGGAGCCTTTATCAAAACTAGACCGCACTCTTTGGTACCGGGTACCAGGCCGTCTCATCCACTACGGTACCACCTAGTCATCAGTGATTGGTTCGCGTACAGAGATTTTTTTTAGGGAGAGGGTGTCCGATTGTAAATTTTCAGCTTCCGAAGTGGTACCGCATTGACATAAACAAGACGTTCAATGAAGTGAGTTGCGTCGCACGAAGTTGTCAACGGTGGTTCGATCTTATTGTTCAGATCTTATCTAGGGAGTAAATCGTGTTTAGTTAAGCGTGGTACTAAGCGATAGGTTGTAAATTTTAAAATAAGCCGTTGGGTGCAAATTTTTACTGTTGGTACTTTCGTGACTATGAAACGTTAATGGAGCCGAATAGAAAAAAATGGTTAATTCAATATTCGTGAGAAAAAAATTCTAAATGATAGAACATTTTAAAAGAACTGTTATGATAATTATACAGAGATTTCCTATATGGGTTCTCTAAAAAAAATTTTGGTAATTGCTTACATGAGCACTAATGGCTTAGAAATAATTTCCAGAAGTCGCGTTAGCGTCGAAGACGTTTTTCAAATCTTTTAATAAACCATTACATTAAGAAAAAGCGGCATTATTATTTATGTTAATCCAGGGTGAGAACGTAAAAACCCATGGTACTGCTCATTGTATAGTACCGTAACAATATTTGTCATGTAATAATTTAAATTAACTTTCAATTCGAATATCCAATTTATTTACCATTATATGGGACGATTTATGTATAACTAAACGGATGTTATTCATTCGGTACCACCCTTGGCACTCAACTTATGTCTCTTACCGTTACATTTCCACATTTATTTGTCAGTGGGGGTCAATTACGTTTGCCTTAAATTCATTGATTGTGAGAGAGTATCAACTCCTCAGCATCATCATCATAAAGAATTTTAGTTTTATAGAAGCTACTTGTTCGGGTACCAGACCAATGGCAATAAAATATGATTAGCTTGTGTGGCCGCATAAATTAGATTTGATTGATACGAAGAAACAGGTGAACGAGAGGCTTTGAAACCCGAAATCCGGTACCATCGTTTAAATATTCGTAGTTAAACGGTGTGTGAATTAATTAGTATCTGTTAGGTACTCGGATTGAATGATAAAGTACCATGAGCCAATCCGTTCTTACTAATTAAACCTGGTACCACTATGAAATGCTATAAACAATAACAATAAATGATCGATACGCCTCTCAGCGCATATTTCTTTTAAGGTCGTGACAGTTGTTTTACCAATTCTATTTCGAAAAACGAGATCCCAATTGATGACTGGGTACCGTTGCATTCATTTTGGAAAAAACCAGAAAAGAGAAAAGAGATTTTTCCATAATTTTTTCATCTATATGTAAATTTTTGACTGTAACAAATGACTCATAAATTTCTATTGGTTTTGCGTAATAAACACCGTTTGACAAGAAAAGCAGAGGTGGCTGAAAAATGTTTGACAAAAACGACAGTAGAAAATGCGAAACAAATGAAAATTAAATAGTTAAGTAAGTAACTAACTGTTGTAGCTGTAGTTATTTTTAAGTATCTATTTTTAAATGATCCTTTTTAGTGTTTTAAAAACAAATTACACAAGTGCTGTGCTGTAAATTATGCGCAGTAAGCCTTTATTTGTTTACAACATTAACATCTCGGCAAGTTCGCATTGGGCTAGAAGAGTACGTGTGGTCTTTTATTTTGTCGGATGTTTGTTTATGGAGTTCAGATAATATGATGCTTTAACTCTTTTAGGGGCAAACATATATCAATAAAAGTTCAAGAAGGGCAAGGTTTTAGAATTAATTTATTGTTATCTTCAGGCGTTGCGTTGTTGGTCGACAATTTAAATTACCGTACAACAAGTTATTTGAACTCGAATAAGTGCTACATTTTGTGGACCATCACCCACCTAGAATATTTTTATTCGGATATAATTTATGTTCAGTGGTATTCAAAAGAAAAAGCGTACACCGACTAGAGAGAGAGGTTTGACAATCATATGTGATTGTCAAACTTCTCTTTCTGGTTCTGAAATTTTTTTTTTTCAATCACTATACCACTGCTCTTCAAAGAATAAAAATAAAGTCTCGAACCTGGTACATTTTTCAGATCAGATTTATCATCGATTCTAATCGTATTTTTCAACTGGCACATTGGCTGGTCTATAGATGGAAATTCATGGAAAATTACGAGGAATTCGGTCTTGAATGAATAAATACGACACTGCCGCTTTTACTTAAAAATTTCTTGCTGCATATAGAGTTAACTTATAAATGGTCGGAATAAAAGAGTTATGGTCCATATGGTGTACAAAGTAATGTATATAGCAAAAAATTGTCTAACATAATCGCAATGATCGCCAGCTACTTTTCTTGCCACGCCCGAGTCCGTTATTTATCTCGAGTGAAATATGAATTTTTCTTGGACACCACACGAACGATGGAAAAAGATAACTCGAACTATAAATCATCATTTTTGCAATGGCCCCTTAGGGGGAGTTCATCAAGGCTAAAAATGATACGTGAAAGTCTTTCTCAGTGGTTCACTTTTCTCAATGAGAAAAACACATTGGCCAATTGGCAATGAAAAACTATTATTCGAACAGACAACAAGGCGTTTTATCTAAATAAAACCATCTCCGAATCGAGACACTCCATTAAATAAACGTACAATTTTCTATCGCCTTGATTTATTAGCTTCTCCTCATTGTAACTGATGAGCGAGCGGGTTCTCAGCTGGTTTTTAACTGGTTCCGAAAAAGAATAGCTAAAGGAATGACAACGTCGCATATTATTTGTCAAAAAAATTGTAACGCAACTACATATAGGAAAATGGTCATGGCAAGAGGGGGGCGCAGCTTTGATCGAGCAGTTCAAGATAACTATCTTCCGGTTATGGTTGAGAGAAGAAATTTTAATTAGGCGGGAAGACAAATGACTATTGTAACGCTTGCTAGTCTTCACGTTGAAATCTCTTCTTGGGTTTTTTTTAAGAAATTAATTGAAGAAAAAAAATTATTTTGAGTCATTAAAAATTAACCTTTTTGACATTTCTTGTTTAGAAAAATGGTTCTTTCTGACATTCTTCTACTTCTGAGAAAATCATAAAAATTCCTCCTTGAGAACCAGATTCTCATATTTTGTTTTTTGTAATTCTAATCAATTAAAATACTTAACATTTGTTGTTCCTTCTTTTCAATTTCATGTTTTTCGCTCAATTGATCATCAATAAAATGCTTGAACATCATACTAAAATGTTTTTCCATCCAGCAACAAGCGCATCGACCATTGCTAAGCAACAATGAATAAGAATTAGCAATTTTTTTTTCAAGCTCTTGTCTATACTATGCGGGTAAATTGATCGATTACGGGCTTAGTTAAGCAGGCAACATGCACAACCAATTTTCTGAACAAGTTTCAATTATAAAGTCTGTATCGATAGTGCGTGCCCCTTACTAATTATTTATTTACACACTAGCTCCATGACAGCATGCAATTACCTTTTCAACTCAATGACGGGATGTATAAATTAGAACACTGACTGCCTCATTACTAATTGTTTTTATAGGAATATTGGCGTGAAAATATCACGAATGCTCTTACAGTTAAAGGAACTAAAGGCGAGGGGGATTAATGAGAAACTTTTAGGCGGGTAAAAGGGCCTTTGAAGTTGTAATTACGGGCTCAGTTGAGCATACAACATGTACAATCAATTTTCCGAACAGGTTTCAATTAGAAAACCTGTATCGATAGTGCGTGCCCCTTACTAATTATTTATTTACACGCTAATTCCATGGCTACATATAATTGCTTTGTGTTGTCGTGGCAATCCAATGGCGGGATGTATAAATTAAAACTTTGACCGACTCATTATTAATTATTACCGTAGGAATATTGGCATGAAAATTATCAGGAATGTGTCTACAGTTCACAGAATTGAAGGTGAAAAAAATCACTGCAAAACTTTTCGTTTTGTAGAAGACTCTTTTAGGGTAGACAATCATAAGGAAGTCACCTACAAGAAGAAACTAACGAGTCTTTAAAGATTCTAGAGATATACGAGGGGAAGTAAAAGAATAGATTAAAATGAAAATTAACCAAAAAACACAAAAAAGTTCGATTTAAATTCTTAAAACTTTGTAAACATCTCTTATATCCTTTACACACCGTTTCCATGACAACATGTGATAACCAACAGAAGCGGGAGGTTTAAATTACCGCCTATTTGCTTAACGGTATAAACTCATAACCTGTTTTTCTTCATCACATGAAACGTTACAATATCACAGCTGATTGACATCGAAGCACTTAAACCATCACTAATCAATTTTTAATTTATGATTAGCTCTTACAACGGACAAGTTAAATCGCTAGTATAGACTCAACTGTAATTAAAACATTAGGTTTTGTCAGAAACACATTAGAAAGATAAATATCTTTATGATTATAACTTTCTAAAATACAATTAAAGAGTGGAAATTAGAAAGGGCCTAAAGTAAAAGTGAATATTTCACAAAATTCACTTTTTGACATAGAAATATTCTAAGGATATGTCTTTATGACTTATGAAAGGTTGTGGTTACAAGAGCTACTTATAGATATTTAGTCAATAAAGTTCTTTGAATTATATTCAGTTTTTCTCGATTTATTCAAAACTTTGTTTTTGGCAGTTAAGCCCTGTCTAATTTCCATTATACAATTCTTTTCTACTCATTATCACGCTAGCTGAATTCCTTATAGACAACCAGATATACAATTATCGTAGATATTCTAGGAACAAACTGAAACAATGCTTGTGCATTCCTAGGTTAAGAACGAATGAACGCTAATATTTGCTCAATATCTTGTCTATGACCGTTTAAATGGAAATGTTGGCTCTGTTGAGTTTAAAAACTTAGGACCTTATTTTTAGGGCAAATCCTTTGAACATGGCACTAAATAATGTGTAGGTGTAGTGTTCCGTTTGGACATAACTTTCCGGTCTTTTTCACAAATTCTCGACCCTCTCGTTGCAGAATTATGTTTCAGGAACAAAGAAACTAACTGACTTCAGTTTCTCTAAATTTTATTATTAATTATTGTTACATGTGTCGATGATTTGGCTAAATTTTTACATGTGGCAGTGATCCCTTACACAAAAAATGAAAACGTTGTCCGGTACCTATAACTGGAACATGCTTGAACTCTATATAATGTTTATATGGTATTCGCTAAGGATTCTGTACAGTCGTCAGTACAATACATACATGATCACAATTACACATAAAAGAGACATTAATTTTTTTTTAACAATTGTACTTTATTAGTGCACTTAATTTAGCTATAAAAAATGTCGTTTAAATAAAAAAAATAAATTAAACAAAAATTTATTCCTGCTTAAATCCGTTGCTAACTGGTTGCGCTTGTTCCTGCATCAAGTCCCGTTGTTTTTTCAATTGGAAAAATACAACGAGCCGTCCACAAAGCAGGAAAAAGAATACGATGGCAGGAGCGGTCCTTTCCATTTGATCCGCAACCATATAATGTGAATACATAGCCATAACGGTGAGCATTAGCAGTCCCATGTTGGCGCCATTTTTCACTTTATCTAGAAATGAAAAATGCGCGCACATTTTTAGTTCGAAAATTATGCTCGGCATGAGTAATTTTAGTATTTTTATTGAATGGTGACCGCAGCCCAAGATTAAAAATAGACACTGTTTGAGGTACGGATCACCTGTTAAATATTTTCTTAACTTACGGTTTGGATAAAAAGCTAATGCCGCTCCGAATACAATTTCCAGTACGCCAACGGTGCGCCTATACCATTTCGATGGTACTTTGAAGCTGAGCAGCTCGCTGAATGGGAAGACTTTTGCATATTTCACGTATTCTTTTCGCTAAATTGTCGTGGGCAAAGGGCAAAGAAAAAAAAGAAATATATTGTGAGTCAGGCCAAAAAAAATTTGCCACAACCTGGCCAGGCAATTCGCCAACGAATATTTTGCTGTTATAAAACAGCGGAATTATTAAAATAATCAACTGGATACTCACTAAGTCTTTATGCAACTCTTTGGACACTATACTGGATATTTTAATGACGCCTACAAATATAAAGAACAGCCCCAATAGAACCGATAACGATTTTAACACGGGGGAATTCATTTTCTGTAGAAATTAATAATGCACTTTAATTAAATTACGTCACTTGGATGCTAAAAACCAAAATGCATTTTTTTTTGCTTTTTCTCTTGTAAGGTTTGTCTCTTATTTTGTTTTTCTTTTTCACGAAATCGTTGTTTTCATTTTCGAAAGAGTGTGCGCGTTTGTTCAGGGAGCCGCAACGACGACGATTCGCGCCGATCAATATTGACGACAATCGCACCGCATTTCGCATACAGACTAAAAATATTTTCTCATTGCAGCCAATATTTCTTCTTTTTCAAAATAAACGCATTCTTTTTATTGTTTTTTTTCTTAAGTTAACTGTAGAAAAAGCATTTAGATAGGCAGCACGCCTTACATCTTGTATCTTTAATTGTATATCTATCAAATTTTTAGATTTTTGTTTTAAATATTTGAATTATTTACTATAGGCAACTTATCAAACTTTTTGTATGTATGTTTGCTTGCATACATATCAGTTCCGTTAAGGGAACGGTAAAGAAGGAATTAGAAAGAAGAAGAAAGACAGAGGAACATATTTTAATAGATTTTAAAACAACTAGCAAATGATACAGTTGTAAAAATTTAATATTTTATAAATTTAAATAAGGAATGGTTGCATACTTTCAAATATAAAAATGACACTTGTCATTTGAAATTCTATCCAATCAGCATTTTGCATTTATTATTCCTCATCTAACCGGATGACATTACCCGGGAAAAAGAGACGATTTGATTTGTGACTTTTGTTTTTTGACATTTGACAGTATCGGCATTTTGTTCAGGTAAGAAGCAAACAAAATTGAGAAAATTACGTGAAAAAACCTAGTGTTTCCCCTGGCAATATCCATCAATAAGCAAAGGATGGTTCTATTCCTTGCCTGAACTGCTTCAGTTGACCTAAAGCTATCTCGAAAGCCATATATTTGAAAATTATTAACAATGGATCTCCCACAACAAACCGTTGGTAATTTACTTATAACTCACGTGGACCGAGAAGGTCCCTTTCTAAAAGTCTGCGGTCAAACGGACAAAAACAGTTCGCTCTACGTTGAAGAATTCTTATTCAATGCCTCGAGGCAGTTCGATCAGGGAATCGGCAAAGTACCGTTTGAGGCGTTACAAGTTGGCACCTTAGTGTGCGCCAAGTATAAAGACGAGAAATATTACAGGTACACCTGTATTATTAAAAAAAACGGGTTTCCTATAAAGTTAAATTTCTTATTTTCAGAGGACGAATAATCAGTGTCGACTACTTAAACAAGGTATTTGTTGAAGTCAACTTCCTTGATTATGGATTTAAAGGTGTAGTGCCATTTGATAGCATTCGGAGTTTGCAAAACTTTCCTACATCGTTCATTTCAATCGCCCCATTGGCTACTGGTTTTATTTTTGCAGAGACACATTGTCCAGGTACGCAAATATTCAACTCAAACCCTAAACTTATCTTTATTAAAATGAAAAAATCAAATCCAAATATACAGATCAAGTCTAAAGAGCCACTCTGATTCCTCAGTTAAACAGTGCAAGTATGTAATTTTCAGGTGGTGGTGAATGGAAAGATCAAATATTTGATTTGATCTCCAAAGAGCTCTCTTTCCGTGAAGTCCAATTCCAAATAGTCGCTAAAGCTGCCAACTACTTCCTTGTAAAACTCTATTTTGAAACCAGTGATCTTAGTTTGATATTCATTAACCGTGGGCTAATGCAACCAATTCCTATACATGCACAACAAGCCGTTTTGCTTAGCATGAGTCTCCAAAATAAGCAACAGGTGCAGCCGCAACCTCAAATCGTGCCCATACTGCAATCTCAGGTTGCACCACCTCCAGAAATAAATACATACAAAGCGTGCACACTTGAACCTAATCAGCACTATGCAGTGTATGTGTCTTTTGTCAATGATGGTCCTACGCATTTTTCTGTGCAGTTGCAACAGTCTGAGCAAACTCTGGTTAAATTAATGAAGGATATTAACGGTATAGACTTGAGAATGATAGAAGACGTTCCGCTGCCAGGTGCCATTTGCTTGGCCCGATGTCTAGAAGATAACAATGTATGCCGGGCAGTGGTCACAAATGAGGTAGACAATCAGTTTAAGGTTTTCTACGTGGATTTTGGCAATTCTGAAATTTTACCTTTGGAAGCACTGTATCAAATTCCATTCAAATACGTTCTACCAAAAGTAATGGCAATTCGATTAGCTCTGAATGGAGTAGACAAAAGCACAGTTACAATGGAGATGAAATTGGCGTTTAAGAAATTTGTAGACAACCGTTTGTTATACATGAAAGTACTGCCATCGGCTCAAAAAGCCGCCATTCCCAAATGTGAACTTTGGGATCCTGAAACAAAAACTAACGCTTTGGATGTGATTAATCGAGCAGCTCAACATGCTTATCCAGAACCATTACTGTTAAGCAGAGGGTTCACTCAAGCAGTTAAGGTTAGCTACGTTTACAGTTGCAATCGTTTTTATGTCCAGCTACTTGCTAAAGATCAAGAACTTGCAAAATTGATGAACGATTTGCAAATTTCTTGTCCCTCAAGCGATCCCGTTTATGATGTTAAATTAGGTTAGTAAACATAGGGTGTTTATCAAGTGTAAAAGAGTAACATGTGATATTTTTTTGACATAGGACTTCCATGTTGTGCCTTATTTGAAGCGGATCAGTTGTGGTACCGTGGTCAAGTAGTAGATGTGTTGTCAAAGGACAAAGTTAAAGTTAGATATATAGACTATGGCAATGAAGAAGAAATTCCAGTTGTTCATTTGAGAACGGTTGAAGGCGAATTGGTGAGACTATATTACTCAATTGATTTCCTCTTCCCTTTACTAAATCTATCGAAATATTTTTAGTTGACCGTTTTAAGACCTCAAGCGATCGAATGTTGTTTGACAGGCTACCAAAATATGGAACCGGAAGATTCCAGAGACGCTTTATTAGAACAACTAATTCTAGAACAGAATTTCACCATGCGAGTCAACGAGATGTTTGGTCAGAAGGTAAATTAGGTTTTATAAGCCATAGAGTTAATTCAACTCAAAGATTTGTTGCCTTAGGCTTTAGTCGATCTGATTGATGGAAATAACTACAATGTCGCCTCCTTATTACTGGATAAACTAGCAGCATTGAAAAGTGCAGCAAGCCCTGTCTTGGTTCAAGCAGGCAACACATTGCAACATCGTAAAAGTAGTGGGGAACAAACTCAATACAAGAAAACACCAAGGCAAGTTAGTGTAAACTAATATCAAAGAAATAACTCTTTTGTTTTCAGGGAATGGAACAGGAACGAAAACAGAAGTGCCGAAAAATCGACCGACAAGCAATGGCGAGCCGGAAATAAAGAACGGTAAGTGAAAGATTTCTTCATAAAGGGAAAATTTTCTAAATTCGTATGTACATTAATGCAGCTCAAATGTATCGTGGAGGATACGAAAATTTAAAAATCACGCGTGAGTGACTGGATTATGTTGTTTTTCATTTTGAGATCAAATTTCTATAAAAAACTAAGTCTTATATTGGTTTTTTTAGACATAACGATGGTAACTCTGATGGAGCCAACGAGAGGGGGTCTTGGCGTCAAGGCAACAGAGAGTCTAAGTAAGTATAGATCATGAAACATTTTTAGAGGAAAGTAACATTTTAAATTAAAGCCAAAACGAAAACAATTTGTATCGAGCTCGAGGGCCAAGAAGCGACAACAAATCGAATACAAACGAACGATTCACTAAGAATAAGAACGATAACAACAATTGGAAACAAGATAAGGAAAGTAAGACACCAACTAGTTCATCTACCTGGGGTGGCGATCCATCAACAACACCCTTGGAAGATTCTTGGGGTTCTTCTGCTCCCAAAACGACCACATACGAACCAAACCGAAAATTTAGAGACGACAAATTCAAAGGAAATAGAAAACAGTTAGTATAGTATAGCTAGTTTTTATTAATTTCTTTTTAGGCTTAATGATTACTTTAGTAAAAGGTTTGAGGTTTCGTTGAGTTTCTTACGAGGAATTCCGATTTCTAGATGAGAACACCTATAAATGAAGGCCTAATTATATAATTTTTTCTTCATTTTTGGTTGCATTTAAATACGTGTTGTTTTATCGTTTTTTAACTTTGTAGATTTGAGAATGGAAATGGAAGTGCTCAAGATGGAGGCTGGGGTAAAAGAGATAATGTTAAACGGGATAAAGCAAAGTAAGTCTTAAAGTTTCAACATTCATATACAATACTACATTTAGTTTAAACGAAAAAATGCCTTTCAGATTGGGCAAGTTTAAAAATAAAAGGTAAAATTTCAACTTGTATGTAAGTAATCAAAATTTTATTGAATTCAATATTTGGTACTTGGCGATATTTTGTCACGCTTTGGGGTCATTTTCTGTTCCTTTTTGCCCTTAGTACTTGTTATTTTTTGCGTATTTTACAATTTTTCTTTAGAGAGGGAAGCGAAGTCAGTTCCAGTGGCTCAGAAAGAAGTTTTAGAAAAGGACCGAGATCAAGTTCAAGAAATGAATCCAAAGAAGGAAAAAGTTTTCAAAAACGGTAAATTTCATTTAATAATTGTAACAATTATAACTACAAATTGCGTTGTTTCATTTGCAGAAGTGACAGTTCTTTCAAGAGCAACAATTCCTGGAATATCAGCGAGGTGAGCGTTCCAATTGATGCTGCACCAAATACTGCCAACTTTAAACAGCAACAAGTTGCTGGAGTAGAAGGTTTAGTGCTTGTGAGCTGGTTCCACAATCCCGATCACTTTTACTGCCAATTACAAAGCGCACAGGTAATTCACTGTTTGTTAACAAGTTTGTTATTGAAATAAAATTTTTGGTTATTTCAGGATGAATTTAAGGTTTTAATGGAAGATATACAGCAATTTTACAAAGGCCGAAGTGCCGAAAGTTGCTTGCCAGGTGCTCCGATTGTTGCTCAATTTCCTGAAGATAATGTGTTGTATCGTGCTAAGTTATTGCAAGTGGCTGTTAATCAATTTACAGTTTTTTATGTTGATTTTGGCAATGTGACCAACGTCTCTAAAATTTGGCCCATAGGTAAGTAGTGTTTAAAAAAAAGTACCGTTTCGTTTTATTCCTTCTCCAGATAACAAGTTTATGGTCATGCCCGCCCAAGCAATCCGTTCTTCTTTGAGTGGAATTACACCAAATGAAGATTCGTGGCCTGATCCCGCCCAATTTTCTTCATTTTTCAGTAAAGAAATATTTGCTGCCAGATTTTTAGAACAAGACGACACTAGGTACGAGATATTTTTAGCTTTTTATTTAATCAAAATTATTACCTCTTTGAAATTTAAGGGCTGTTGTGGAACTTTGGGATGCTCAAACACAACTAGCCGATCTCCTTATTGAAGCCAATCTAGCCAAAAAAGCACAGTCCATAGAGTTTATGTTGCTGTTTAATCAACAATTCCGAGTGCAATTAAAGAGCTGTAACAGTTTAAGCGATATTAGTACCACATTAGACAATGGCGTAACCTTACATTGCAAAGCTCATAATTTGGAAACTGCTACAGAACAACACGAGGATGTCCTCAAGGTATTTCTGATTTTTAACTCTAAAGACTTAGTTAACATGATTAAATTTTTTAGGGTTACATAGGGCAAACGGTAATAATGTTCGTGGACAACGTATTGGACAATACATTGGAGGTGACATTTTACGACAACGATGGCAATAAAATCGTAATTTTAGCACCAGATGAAGGTGCCCTAGACACAGTAGATCCCCTATGTTCTCCTTTCGTACCTAACAGCCGAGTATTCGGTTTCGTATCTCATGCCGACGAAACCCAAGTATTTATTCAGTCAAGCTTAGATGATGTTACCGCCCTTCTTGATCGCATGTTTGAATCATATGAAAACGAAACAAATGAAAATAGTTTGGTACCTGAAGAAGGTTACGTTTATGCGGTAAAAAGCGAAGATGGCAACTGGTATCGTGGCCGAGTGGACACTTTCGATGACGACAAAATTCAAGTAACTTATGTAGACTATGGCAATGGGGAACAAGTGGCTTTTAGTGTTTTACGGGGATTAAAAAGTGAATTTAACGTGCCAAATATACTTGCATTGCCAGTAAAAGTTACCTCAAAACATTCCGCCTTGTCATTATTAGAAAAAGATGTTACAGCGACTATCTATTGGGGAGAAGAAGGCTGGGAAGGTACAGTGGAAACTGAAAGTACAGCGGAAATTGAAGGTACTGTGGAACCTGAAGGTGCAGTGGAAACTGAAGCTATACTGGAAACTGAAGGTACAGTGGAAACTGAACATACAGTGGAAACTGAACATACAGTGGAAACTGAAAGTACAATTGAAGTTAAAGGTATAGAAGAAAAGTCAGAAATTGCAGAAATACAAGAACAAGTAGGGGAAGCGAAAGATGAAGAACATACAGATGAACCTGAAAAAATAGAGGTAAAGCCAGTAGATGAGACTGAATTGATAGAAAATGAGACAGAAAAAGAGCCGCCAGTTTTGCAACAAAATGGTTCAACCGTTGTGGTGAGCCATATTGACAGTCCAACACAATTTTATGTGCAATTTCTTGAAACTGCAAGCGCTCTAGAAAAAATGCAATATGAACTGCAAGAAGTCGCAGAGGAGCTGCCGGCTTTAACTACAATTTCTGCTGGCATTTTGTGTGTGGCACCTTATAGTGTAGATCATCAGTGGTACAGGTAAAATTCTTTTGATTTTTAAAAACCTAGAATAATAAGTTTGCTTTCTTAGAGCGGAAGTGTTGGATGCAGATGATGATATTACCACGGTTCGCTTCATCGATTTCGGCAATACCGATGTTATCAATAATAAAACGACTAAAATAAAAACGTTACCATCTAATTTGCTTTCTCTGGCTATGTATGCAACCAGGTGCAGCTTAAAACTTAAACCAATTGAAGATGAATGGAGCCAAGCAGGTCTAGAACTTTTTGAAAATCTCGCATACAAAGACAACCTATCACTGGAATTCATTGTTCAAGATGAAAAAACTAATGTAGTTGAACTGTACTTAGAAGGAGTGAACATTAAAGATGTCTTATTAAAGGAAAACCATGCGATTCCTTGCGAAATCGTCACAGAAAGTAGTAGGAGTACATGTTTTGTTAGCCACTTAAATTCTCCTTCAGAGTTTTGGGTGCAGATGGAGAATTGTGTGGAAGAGTTAGAGTGGATTGCTGAACAAGTATGTATCTACTAATATTGCAAGTCATGTTCTTGAGATGACAATTTACTATTTTCAGTTATCCACTGCAGAACAGTTCCCCGAATTGCAAGATTTGACTCCAGGAACCCTATGTGTTGCTTTATTTCAGGACGATCAAATGTGGTACCGTGCCAGGATTCTTTCAAACACCATTGGAGGTTAAACATGAGTTTCTTTTTTCGAAAAAAAAATTAAAACAAGTTTTTAGGTATCGAGCTCTTATTTATTGATTATGGCAATTCAAGTTTCGGTACTAGTATACGTCAACTACCAGAAGATTTGGTTATGACGCCTCCGCTAGCCCAAAAGTGTTGTTTGAAAAAACCTGATGGTATTCCTTATTGGACGAAAGAAGCTCAGGAGAAATTCGCTAAAATTTCAGCTGATGGTTGGTTGTTCAAGAATTTTAAATTTCATTATTGTAAGACATTCCATGTTTTTTAGGTTTAACTATTTTTGAGCTAAAGAAAATTACAACTGGTGAAACTGCTATAGTAGAACTGCTGCTTAAGGGTGAAAATGTGATTTCTCAAATTCTGCCATTAACTGAAGCTGGTTCCATTAAGAAATTCCTTAGCTTGAATGAGTTTTTCATTGAAAAAGAAGGAGTCTTAGTGGAAGAAAGTATGCACTTAGAGCCCATGCCCAATATGGAGTGGGACGAGGATTCCAGTACCAAATTTTTGCAACTCTTTCCAAAAGAAACGGTGTTTCAAGTGGAATTCCTTGAAAATAACTATGTAAGATTATATAAGGATGGAATAGATATTAGATGTGGATTAGGTGGAGTAAAGAACAATTTGATAGTACTTGATTCCGAAAATTCCCAAGAGAATATTGAAATTGTGGCAGAACAAGTACTGAGTGTCTGTGATGAACCAGTGTTGCACCATGCAACTGGTAATTGGTTCATTTTTTTTGTAATCGTATGAATTCATACATTGCAATTTTTAGGTTGTAATAATCAAGAAACCATTAGTCATTCCAAAGAAAAATATTAACGGACATTATTCAGGAAACACAAGATAACGAAAAAAATGATGCCACTAAACAAGTGGAAAATGAGAAGTTTAAAGAGCAGGAGTCGGAACAGAAAGACGTATCTACTGCAGTAGATGCTTCTGAACAAGTCCAACCCTCAAGTCAAAATGATTCAACACAAGTGGACAATGAAAAGATTGAAGGACATAAAGACATATCTGAGAAATTAGACATCTCTGAAAAAGTCCAAGAATCGGTTATTTTAGAATCGTCTCAATCAGTTACTGTAGAAAAGACAATGAGTCGTCCTGCAAGTCGTTTGAGTTACGATGAAAAAATTTTACCGGCTGTTGTTTCCAGGCCACACAGCCCCTGTTAAGAATAACAATATTTCGTTTTTCAAGCAATTCCAGTTAATTTTCATTATTTTTTAGTTTTTTCGTAATTAGACTTCGTTACCTTCAGAGTTATACTGTTGTATGTGCAGTGTAAATTTCATTAAACTTAATAACAGTATAACTCTAAGGCTTGTTAACAAATGATGTTTTGTTTACTTTTTAGATGATACGTAATGTTTATTTCTAAACAATTTTTGATTTTTGTATTTCATCTTGTTTTTAATAAATGTTCACTTGATTAAACCAAAAAATTGGGATTTTATTTCAATAAAACTACATATTGTCTAAATCTAATGATAATTGACGGAATGGTCCAAGTTTTACATAAATTGGTCCTTTAAAAGAAGGCAAGACACTAATAAATTAGGAACTAGAATGGAAAACAATAACTTGCGTTATAGAAAATTGAGCAAGTTTCAAAGGAATGCTTAAATTAATTTAATACTAGCTAGTTTGGTAGGAAATTAATGTCGGTTGTTAACTTACAATTGGGCAAAACAGAATTCTTTAAAAGCTTTCTTGTCTAAATATTTTAAAAAGTGATAGGTTGTGGATTTTAGATTTGGAAACTGGTGGTCGATTTAAACCATCGAAACGAATTACCCTTTTTAACATTAGCCAACTCGATGTCATTAATGACACAGGACGACAAGCGGTTTGGTATAACACAATACGATATCGTTGATATGGAACGGCATACATGTTTGCACTGGCAAGAACACTTGGGTGATATGTCGGTGAGTGTAGAGTCCATGAGATTTCCATTCCCGTTGTGTCCTTGTTCAGGCCAAATGGGCTAATGTTAAAATCAAAGACACATCATTCTGCTACAAAAACAGACTTGAAACTGTTGCTGGTCAACTAGATGAAAACTACATTATTTCCCTACCAACCTAACATGTTTTATATCTTGTATAGTGTTGCCCATATCAGTTTGATTTTGATCTGACCTTAACAGGAGAAGACGGAACAGACCTACAACAATCCCTCTGTTAACTGATTTTTCAAAATATTAATGTCTGAACTTACGAAGTTAAATCTGAGTAATTATCATAACGTTCCAGGAACTTATTAATATCGATTTGAGGTATTAACTGAAAGAAATTCTTCTGTAATAAGAAATTACCAAGAAAATTAAAATACCTTGGAGGGTTGTAAAAATCGTTCTGGTATCCGGGTTTTTAAATTTTTTTTAGGTCCAAAACCTAGACCCAATAATACTTCTTCTGGGTCAGGTTTTCTAAGTTCCAAAACCGATTCCACACTGCTACAGTGACTGTCATCGGATTGAAACGAACAATCCCTATTAAGATTTTAACCAATTAAGTTTTAATTAGAAATTGTTAACATTTCACTTGCCTTAAAAGTTGTTTTTGTCTATTTAGTAGAACATTTTGGGCATTGGCATAGACGTTGGAAATTGAGGATTGGTTTTGAGGCGAGGTTGTTTGTCGTTGATTAGGAAGGTTCAAGGAATCCAGCCATTGGTGTATCAAGCTACCGTGATTTCTTCTTTGAATATCAGCAGGAGGGTGTCTGTAAAAGTAATATTCATTTTTCATTTGAAAAATGATTTATTTTCTTAATATCTACCTATCCATTCTAAATTTGGACTGTCAAATATAACACATTCATTTCAACTGCCATACAAGTTGTTGGTATATGAAATTTTGCCTGAAAAATTCATTTTAAATTGAAATTTACAGGAAAAATTTCTCTTATAATAAACAAATATGACATCAACAAGAATGACAGCTGTTAGAAAACTGTCAACACACTATCAACAAGTGGAGTTTGCTTAGAACACCATCTATGATCAACAATAAAAAAATGTCAATCTTTACATGACAGATGTCTATATTAACTTCGTTTTATTTTATTTGAAAGAAGAAATAAAACATGTCCATGTAAAGAAATATGTCCAAGTTCATATTTAATTTATTGGATTCTTTACGAAATGTTGCGAACTTTATAGAAAATAGTGAGTCTCTATGAGGTATGTTTCTAAAGTTTTCCATTTTCCGATCTTATCCAAGTTCTGTAGTCGAATTTTGTTATAATAAGGTTACTCACAACGACGTTATCTATAAGTTGGCGTCATTTTCGTACTTCTTTATAATTTGAACCTTTTTTTGAATTTGTGATAGACTAATGAATACATAAAAATTACTCAGCAATTTCCAGGCACGTCAAGGTCAATCAACTCGGTTTTTGCTGACCTGAAGATTAGGATACGGAGATAAACGGAACGTGACCGAGAAAAGATGAACAGTTGGTCATCAAGAGCTTTTTGGAATGGCTCATCCTGGATACTAACCCAGCCGATTGCATTAAGGGTGGACCATTCTGACTGTTCACTTTTTCTCGGACGAGTTCCGTTCACCTTCGCACATTAATCTCCAGGTCAGCAAAAACCTAGTTGATTATTCTTAGACGTGCCTGGAAATTTCTGAGTCATCTTACGTATTCATTAGTTTACTACAAAATTACAAAATCTTTTAATTATAAACTAGTAGGAAAATGATGTGAGTTGTAGTCTACAACTTAACATTTTATTTACAACTTATAGACAATGCTTATATGAATAATCTTAGTTATCTCTACGGTGACATATATATATATAAATTGTTCCGAATTTGATAATACATATATAATAATCGCTAGAGATCAAATCTATCAAATAAATTGGATGTGGTTGCAATTCAATTAGAACATCCTTTGTTTCTCATTTACAAATATCTTTCAAATAATAAATTTAAAGACAAAAACCTTTATATATATTTGTACATCTGTATTTTTTTTGTCAAACACAAAGCCATTAATCCTCCTCCCCTTGATCAGTTGTAGCTGGTTCACTAGGAGATAAATCAGTCTCTTCAGTAGCTTCTGTGGTTTCTGTGGCTTCTGTGGCTTCTGTGGCATCTGTGGCTTCAGTAGTAACTTCCGTTGTCTCTTCCACCACTGGTATTGATGCATCGTCACCAACAGTAGGCTCCTCTGTAGTTATCTCACTTAAAGCTAAAAAGAAAATATCATAACACTTAAATTAGTAATTGATGTTAAAACAAACGTCCATCTACAACAGGTACTTCTTCTTGGTCTGCAGGTGAAACTTCGGATGGAATCGAAACTCGTTCCTGGTTAGTTTCCAATTCCCCTTGTGTTTCTTGTTCAGAAATTACAGCTATTTCGGGTTGTTCAACTTCAGGAGATGGTTCTTGGTCCGTTATTTCCGTAATTTCGTCAGGGAGTATTTCTGGTTGAGCATCAGTTTCTATTATCTGTATTTCTTCTTCTATTATTGGAGTTTCTTCAGTTTCCGGTTGAACAACTGGAAGAGCGGATTCTTCATCCATCTGTAAAGCCGCAACACTTGGTTCTTTTTCTTTGACAGCGACGGGAGATTCTTCAGCTGGAGTAGGCGGAGGTGGCACTTCTTCGCTTGGTTTTAATTGGGTTTTTATTGGAGGTACCACTGGTGCTTCTTCAGCAGCTTGAAAGGAAATTTTGGAAAAAGTTGTAAAAGAAAAACAGTTGATTGGACACCTGGAAATTCTTTTAAAGATTTCTTTTCTTTTCGACTTTTGGGAGCGAGCAGTTTGAACTCATTAGGCAATTCATCGTCACTGTGAAGCTGATCCGTGAAATATATGCGACGAATTCGGACATTGGCGTGAATTTGAACACGAACTGTTTCCAAATAAACCGAACCTGATTAAATAAACAATGAAAGCCTATGTTTTCTGAAAAATTCGAAAATTTGTAACCATAGGCTCGTTTAGCGAAGTCAGCGAGATTAAATTGCACTTGGTTCCAGCCGGAACTTAAGCCTATGGGCATAGTGGTGCAAAAAGGACGGACTTTTGTTGTTGATTGAAAATTTGACACTCGAAATCTACGCCTCATATCCTTATCATCTGCATTTAAGAAAAAACTAATAATATTTTTGACTCAGCAGTCCTTTTTGGACATAAAAACCTAAAATTTGAATTTCGAAAGTGAAATATTTCTTCATATTCTTGATCACCATAACCAAATAAGGCAATTTAATGCCCAAAGAAGCACAAGGTTTAATAGGACACGTGATGTAAGTAGTGGCCACATTTGTGCCACCAATATCCAACACTAAAGATTTGACTTCCTCATCAATCAACCGCCTAATATGACCATTCTTCACCTAAAAGAGGACACCTTAACAGTTTGTAAGTCTCCTTAAGTCAAGGAAAAATGCCTGTTTATCCCATATGGCCAACGGAGAACTGCCCACACTGTAAAATATCGATATGAAACCTCCTTGTTGCGAACTGGAAAACATTTTTTTTGACGTACTTTTGACAACTGATGTGTTCCTATTTAAACTCGTATACAGTGTGGGTCAGGTGGGTCTTTGAAACGCCCACACGTGAAGATCGAAGATTTATTTTACGCGTGAGCCGCTTTAACGTACACGTTATATCAAGATAACAATCAAAGAATTCCTTTTATCGACAACGCCTATTTTTTATTTAAGAACTGTTCAGTAACTTCTCGATTTTCTCTTTTTGTTCTCGGGTCAATATTATCATTTCGCTGTGCTTCATTTTGTTTATGTAAGCATTTGCAAATTCTCTATGGATTCTGACTCCATCCAGAGCGCGGTCGCGTAACAGTTGATGCGCATTCAGCTCTTTAATGAATTGCGCTTTCATTTGTTGTCCAGCTTTGCGGTATCTTTCACGACATATCACTCTACTAGAAAACGATGTGGGTTTTTATGTATTTCGTAAGAAAAAAACTTACTAAGGCAGAGTTAAATGGGAATAACTTGGATCGTTAGTGTCATTGGGTGTTCTCACGTAACGAGCCATAATTTCCTCCATGTTTTCTGGACTTTCCACGGTCAAAGACTCTTTAGTTCGATCAAATGACTTTCCATAGTCCTCAGTCTTAAATTTTTGTAGGGTTTCCACAGATTTAACCAGCGCTTTGACCTGAAAAAACATTGCAAAAATCGCTATTATCACTATATGAACTTACCCCCTCTTGATTGAACGTTGTCCCTGCAGTTGTTTTATCAATTCCAGTCTCTATTGTTTCAATCAAATTGAGCTCGGAAAGCATATTCAAAAAAATCACACGAAACTACCAAAAAACACATCCCATTTAAGGAATTTAATATAAATGTAACCATGGAAACAGTTAAGGAGAAATTGAAAAATGTGGCAACGCTGAATATGAAAGGACAGGCATAAGGCACCCGAATAGTGCCGAAAGAACGGCGAAACGGCTTCCACCCTCGCGTGACGTAATCGAGTCTTTAACTAGATCAACGAGGCTGGGATTTACGAGGGAAGTGTGAAAAATACTTTGAAACAGTTAAGAGAACAAGAAAATATCAGATGACATTGAAAATTGAAAATTTAAAATTGTCAAATTTCCATTAAGTCTTAAGAAATCGAATAAACTATGTCAAAATATGAATTTTTTCTGGAAAAGTCGCTTATAAACTTGGCAACATGGCAACGAGTTTGATACGGATTGCGCGATAGACGAGGATTCGGTCCGGCGGGTAGTATCGATGTGACGCGGACCTCAATCGGACGGGCCGAAGGGCATGTTGCCAAGTTTTTGACGGTGGGACAACTTTTTTGACAATCGCTTCATAAATTTCTTGGGAAATTCCGTTCAGGGGGGGCGACACTACGGACCGCTATGAGGGTGCATAATCATTCCGGATTTATTTAGTTGGGAATAGTGATTTTTACGACACCCCCCTGTTTGGTGGTGGTGGTGGTTGTTTGTTTGTTGATTGTATGTGAAAAGTTTTCAGTGATTTTTCTTTCACAAGAAAATCTAGTTTATCCGAGTTTGTTTTTTCCTATCGGGCAAGCATCGTCGGTGACAATTGAACACAGTTTAAGTAAGTGTCATATTTTTTTTGAGGGGGCATCTTTTTGCATTGAAAAAGTCTGATAAATCGTGGAGGATCGTTGATCACCTCGGAAAATTCACGCTTGCGCTTTCAGGAAAACACGTTCCAGCAGTCGATTGGGAGAAAATCACCGTTCCAACTGAGTTCAACTCAAGTTTTATTTATAAATCAATGGGATTTGATCTGGAATATGTACTTTTGAAGCGCATTGATCTTTGAATTTTCTGGAAAATTAATTTTTATGAAAATTTACATCCATTCAATTTTCTTAAGATTAAAGGGCTCCTGAAAATGACTGGAACCTTTTTGTTGGGGCCGCTCATGAAAGATCACACGACTATTTATTAATAACTCATCACGATGCATTGGTGAATGAAAAATTGATCATAAAAAAATAACGTTTCCCTGTGGTGAAGAAAACCCCTTTGTATCATCATAAATCTGTCAATAAACATCGCGCCCACTAAATCAAAAAAAAATTGATAACAAATTCCATCTCTTTATGTCGAAAGAAATTATGCTAATAGGTACTACCTGTGTCAGAGGTACCTTAACAAGGCAAGCGAGTAAAAATATTTACGACCCTAATACCAATTTGGCAACGCCTACCTGTCCGATAATTTCACGCCACATACAATTGACGTTTCTTGTTCCTTATCTATGGCCATCTTAATTGGTCGTACCTGGTATCCAATAGAAAAAGAGCGCGCGCTCGAGTACGTGATCATTGCTTATGACGGTACCGTGTGCGGTGACAGATGATGATAACAGTAATGATGATAATGATGATTCCACGGCTATTATGATCGGTGATCACGATTTTCCGTTGTCGTTTTTTTGTTTTGTTCCTTGAAATAATTGAGCATCGGAGCAGAAGAAGCCGCGACGGTCTCGATTGTTGGTGCAGCAGCTTCATGGGAAAAAGAAATGTTTTATGATCGCCGTAGCTCGAAAATAATGAGGGCGACGTTGTCGTTTTTATACGCAAAACATCGACTCTCGGGTGCCATTTTTAGATTTTTCCGAGACGTGCACGTGCAGAAAACGTTTCACAATTTCTAATTTTAACTTTGGGTGCCTTTTTGAATCGCGTTTTTACTAAAAGAAGAATGAAAAATAATAAATCATAATTGTCATTAACAAGATTACACATGATGTTCATTGCAATCCAATAAAATGTATGCATTAATGAGCATCAATTCCATTAATGAATATCACAGCATTTCGATCATTTCATTAGGAATCCATGATTTGTTTTCGTATCTGAAATACATTACGGTTGACAGGTTTTTTCTGTTTTTCTTCATTGCTTGTTTTCATAACTTTCTAATATTATTGTTTTTACAGAGTAAAGAACTAATGAAAGATGAGTTCTAGATTGTTACTATTTTACGAGATAAATGTTTTTTCTTGCATATTGTTGTCATGAATCTACTACATTTTTCATTACGTTAACTCTATTGTTATTTTATTATTGACGAAATCTTTACCACTATTTTACTATAGAGTTAATTTTTTTTTAATTCAGGTCACTAGGACTACAAAAACACCCATCTGCAAANCATCTGCAAATGCCTCAACCAAGCTAAACCAATGAGAATGAAGACATTATCTTTAGCGACCCTCTGGGGGTCTCTTGCCTTTTGCTCACTATATCGGCTAAGCCCGATGCCATTTCCGTAATACCTCACGACGCCCATCCAGGATACAGTGTGAAAAAATTTAATGAACACTACACTCTAGTCAATTCGACGTTCAGTGAATTCTTTACAATGCTCCAGGACGGTTCCATAATGACTGTGAGTGATGTAAGTCCTCTTGTAGATCGACCCGTTGATCTTCTCGTTCTGGAGAATATAGGAAACACTACGAAAAAACACTTATTGCAACTATACGTTTTGGATCGAAAAAACATGTTGCAATTTAAAGAAGACAGTGAAGAAATTGTAGGTCGAGTGAGTGAAAACCAACCTACAGGGACTAGAGTTGGAGGTTTAAATTTGATCCAGGCTTCGGGAAATCATAACTTTCCGGTTACGTACAGTATAATAGCCGGAAACTCGGAACAAGCGTTTGAGCTTCGGAATAGTGTCACCGGGGAAAATATGCCTAATGTAACTGTTGATAATTCCGGAGGTGTTTACTTGGTCACTGCCCAAGTTCTGGATCGTGAAAACGTTGCCAGATACGTTCTTACACTCCAGGCAAGTGATCCAACAGGAATTAATAAAGCAGTAATGAATATAGTCGTGGAAGTTCTTGACGAAAACGACAACAGTCCAGTGTTTACTCAGAAAGTTTATAGATTCGTGGTTGGTGATGATTCTTTGGAGGGCGATAATGTCACTAGGAGTTGGAAAAGGTTCTCTTCGATAGGACGAGTTGAGGCAACGGACGCTGATGGTGATAAGGTCGCTTACAAGTTAATAACTCCATCTAGCTTCTTGGTGATTGTTCCTCAAACTGGTGATCTCCTTCTCACTTTGGAGCCTATAGAAGAATTGGAGTTGGAATTGGTTATCGAAGCACACGATCTCCGAATTCCGAGTAGAATCTCACCAAGGCCCGCACAAGTGATTTTCCATTTCAAACCCCTGGAGTTAAGCAACGAAATCGATTTACAAGATCTCGAAGAAGGTTAGGGTTTTTTTTTCAAATATCCAATGATTTCCAAATTGATTTGGTTCATTTTTCAGCTGGAAAGGTTCTGAAAAGAGATAAACGTCGCGTGACCCGGGCAGTACGGCCAACGAAACGGATCGAATTCACGGAGACCGATGGAGAAATTGAGGGCCGAGTCGTGTTCCAATTGGAAAAGGAAACTGAAAAGGAAACGTTCAAAATAAGAGATGATAGCAGTTGGGTGGTGGTTGAACCCAATGGTTCAGTTAAAGTAAGAAAGAAATGGGACTACGAGGAATTGGGACCGGAAAAAACCATTGACTTTTGGGTCACCATAACTAATGCAGAAAAAGGAGGTAAACGAGATGATAAAAATCACTATATCCACTAGCTTAATAGCGCTCTATTGATTAGAACTAAATATCTGACACGCACCATCTCAATTTGTCTTATTTTTTTATTACGTGAAAGTTTATAGTGACTTTCTAGTTTTTGTTTTATCCGATTACGTAATGACTAAATTATTCACTTCAGGCTCCCATGAGAAGTGCCATCATCATTACCATCATGGTTATGACAAGTTGAAAATGTTTATTTTACCATTACGGTCCGTTAAACATTTGCGAGACAAAGCAAATCATATCGATTATAAAGAGAAGTGCTATTGAATGCAAGAAAAAAAAGAGGTATTTCTCACGATTGTCAAACGAACCTAAGATTCAATAGGACCTTAAAGGAACAACTTCTTAGATTAAATCGCTATTATGTTGGTTTCAAAGCTGTTTCCCTCTTGAAATGAGGGAAAATTATTCTTTGTGCAGCTGCCTAGTTCTCTAATCTTCGCTTCAAATTTCTTTTAATTAGTCTTAATAAGTGTGAAAAAAAGGGGGGGACTAAACTGACCCCGACATCGTCGTTCAACGGATAAATGTTAATTAAAGTTCATTTACAGTTTCAGTTCCGGATGAAAAATGAGAGAATTTTAGTTGTTAAAGTACAGTAAACGACTTAATCTTGTCACAAGACATGGAATTTTACCTAAAAAGTGATACTGATACGTTTTCTAACTGTATTAGGCTTCTTACATGGGTGGCAACCTATCCTTTACCGTATCGATTACCTTTAATACGGCCCAAAAAGTAATACTATATCGAGTGTCTTCTTAACGTGCTATTATACGAGGCAGAGTCAAAATTAAAGAAAATTTATTAGAGCAACGTGAGAAACAAGAAGGCCATGAGAATGTATTTCATCTGGATTCCTATTACGTCAATTGTTTGCGAGATGTTGCGGTTTCGCAGTCTATATTCGCAGCTTCTTCAAAACGTCAAAAAGAAATACATTCTGAAACAATATAGCCTGCGAGAAAGCTTTCTTTCAAAACAAGAATGTCATGCTTCGACAGAGAAAAAATATTCGTTTCGTCGTGTACATACACTTATGACATTCGCTTGAAGTGAGATCAAAAGAATAAGGACGTGCAATTTTCAAATTTTGCATGGTCGTCATTTTCACACCAGAAATTTGTAGCTTCATTCGGAGATGTATAGATTTTATTTCATGACTGAGCAAAAAACAAAACACTGTTCCTTCTTGAATGCAGTAGTGATTTTTCAATTTTTTCAATTGTTCTTACACGGTTTTCTATACATATATATTTTTTGTTTTTATTTGACTTTGCCTCGCACCGTCTCTTGTAACAGTATAGAACCCATTATCATAGAGTGTTTGGTCAAGGTTAAAAGGAAATTAAAATTTTCGCTATAACATGATCATTATTGTTAATGAAAAAATGTAATTTACATTATTCGAAAAGGAAGATCGCAATTAACAAGAATTGTTTTGATGGTCAAGCCCGTTTGTTTGTTGTCCTTGCATGGAATACCCGAAAATCAAGCCTAATGATTTATATGACCTTTATCAAATTCATGTCTTTTGTTATTAAAGCCAGCAAAAATTTTTGGAAATATCAATAGGGTGAGCTCCCCCTTCTAGTTGCGTACGTGATTCATCGACCCAATGTCGTGGCATTATTGGCAATTATTTTCCCCTAAAACCGAATCTAGAAATAGAATTACTTTTGAGGGAAAAAGAGTGCATTTTTTTGATGGAGGAAGTTTGGCAACGTTTCTAGCGCGATGTTCTTCTCTTGTTCAACGCCTGCTTTAAAATTTCCACCTATATTTGCCAATTTGAAATTATCGTGCTGACTCACGACCTTTTCAATTCAATCGGCCAATAATTATCGATCGGAAGCCGCCTGGTAATTGATCATCGATTAAATTAACTACGATTCCTTACAGTGCCCATCTAGTACTACGACCTCGTCAGATTTTACATAAGCCAAAAGGCATGTTAATTTTTAACTTTCATGGGGTTAATGGAGAAATAACCACCACACTCGGACTTAAACGAAATCGATAATACGTTTAGGTAAACTCGGCACAATTTGTCAACGTTGCACGAAAATCAAAGAGCCATCCAGACTTTTGCCTCTTGCTAATCGCGCGAGTGAGCGAGAGGGAGAGCGAGAGCCGGCGTCTTCCCGGCTTTATTGATTTTTCCGGTGAATCGTTGTATCCAACCACGCCTGCTGCGATCGTCGTGAATATGCCCCCTTTTCGCCCTCGCCATACACGGACAAAACGTCACTTTTGTCGTACATTTTGGAGGATTTCCATGGTTGCCGAACGTTTACAAGAATTCTTTACGTTAGGGATTTGCGGTAAAGTTGCGCTGTTGTCAATTAGATAATCTCCGGAGGATACAATGTATATTTTATGTCTTAATGCGGCAGCTGTATACCATCCACTGGTTCTGCTTCTCCGAATACGACGGGGGCCATAACAATTTATTTGTCGGCATTAAAAATAGAAAAATAAACTTTTGGAACGGTTTCTTGTCCGACCCGCTGTGAGCTCGACATGAAGTTGAAATTTTATTGGAGCTCGAATCTTCTAATGGTTCTGCAGACAATACTATAAGAAATTTCAATGTGTTGACAATGTTGCCAGATCACTATTGTAAAATAAACAAGTGCTCTAACTGTTAGGCCTCGTTTACAGATCAATTTTCCGGTTCACTGATCACTACGACGCTTCGGTTAATCAACAAATAGTAAAACTATCAAAAAAAACAAATAAAAATATTTTTGTATTTCCATCGAATAAAGGTGATCGACCTTTCTTCATGATTGAGGATCGTCATGGCAACTGACACCTACTCAAAACCACTCTAGATAAAGCAGTCTCTGGATAAAACGGTGCGAATAATGGAAAAGCGTGGGGCTCTTCTTGCCGATAATTCAAGGGTCGTGTATTGTAGTTGACGTTGTAACCGTTTCAAATAGCATCTCGAAAAATTGTTGTTTGTTTGTCCTGGATTTTATGCCCGTTTTCACGCGTTCACATTTGGAACGGTTAAACAAACCAATTAGATTCAATTAGAATCATTTTCACGCCGCCTCGCCTTGATCTTTTAAGGTCCCAACAAAAGTAATTTTCCATTTCTTACTAAATCGATAAATTTATGTGACCGCACCCGATTTATCAAAATTCCGATAGGGCCAGGCACAATCACACATAAGGGTCTGGTTTATTTATATTCCTTAGGAAAAACCTCGATTTCCCAGTCGGAACACGAGGACTGATTTTTTCTTCAGAGCGAAAAGGGGGGTTTTAGGTGAAAAAAGTCAATTTAGTTTTTTTATTCTTTCTGAGAAGCCCGTCGCCGCAGACCCCCAGGTCCTTTAAATTTAATATATTAACTTCGTTAAATGTTAATTGTCCACCTCGAAACAGGCAGGAAACGGGTTGCCTGCGTAATTGACTTTCATTGGCAACAAGAAGAACCTTCCATTTTCTTAGCTAATGGAAAATTAAAGTTTGATTTCCTTTCTTTGTTCGGAATTGTGGAATGCCTTATCCTTGCTATAGTCCCATTTGGGTTGTAAGAAAAATCATATTAAATTTATTCATGGAACTTCGAATAGAGCAATATTTTTTTTCTTTTTAAATTGAAAAGTAAACCGGGTCGGAACGGAGCAAATTTGAAATTGTTGGCGTAGAGCCTTGCAGGGATTTAGTAGAAAATTCGTTTTTAAATCTTTAAATCGATTGGGCAAACAAACTGCTTCAACCCTTAATTGGAACATTTTCAATGGAAAATAATTCAATTTGGCAACAGTGTTGATTAGTACAATTTCTAATTAAATTTTCGATATAGAAAACTCACAATTTTTCTACAGAACCTTGTTCCAATTAGAAGCGCAAACGGATCTAGCATACATGATTTTTTATCCTGTATATAATTCCTTTAATTTGAACGTTCAGAACGGGTTAATTGAGTTGAAAATGTTAATTCTGACAACCTTTTTCTTCAATACCGCTGGATGTAATCACGCAAAAATCACATTAATTTCAGTCACTTTAACGAAACAAAAAAACCATGTCCTTTGAACTTTAATTAAAAAAAAGAAAAACAAGAAAAATAAGAATGGCAACGTTGCAATATTAAATCGATTTTAAATTAATTTGTTTTCTTTGTTTTTTTTTCATTGCCGCCTTTTAGGAATCAAATGTAAGTATTGTTGTGTTGATGGGTGCCTAAAAATTTAATAATCCTGAACGTGAGCTCTCAAATATGGCACGTGTGTCTGAAATAGTTGAAAACCCCCATTATTTATTTATTGTTCCCTTTTTTCTGCTTGTCAACCCTTATTTAGGGGCCCCGAATAAAGGAGCCCCCTTGCTGTTAAGCCTTTTTTTTTCTCTCGGCCATGAAAAGGTTCAAAACCGGACAGCGTTCCGGAATAGAAAAGTTCATTTCCGGTGGCGCTTCCATAACACAATTATGTATTAAAAAATTAATTTTTTTTTAGACACAGACAATCAACGAGTGATAATACATGTGCGTGACGTCAATGATGAACCGCCATATTTCATCAACAGGCCGTTACCGATGCAGGCCGTTGTGCAATTAAACGCGCCCCCAAATACGCCTGTATTTACCTTACAGGCCAGAGATCCAGATACTGATCACAATATTCATTATTTTATTGTTCGGGACAGGACCGGAGGACGATTTGAGGTGGACGAACGGTATGTTGACCTATTTTAAAAATATATGTGTGTGTATATTACGTGTGTTACTTCCCTTCTTGTGGTAGGGGTGTCAAAATAAGCGACCCTCTTTAGATATGCAAATTGACTTACCCTCAGGAATTTTTTCCGGTCGTTTGAGTTGATAAAAGCGACTTTCGCACCCTGTTAATCTGCTTTTTTATTGTTTCAATGAATTGATAATGTAATGGGCTTTGGAAGCAACTAGTTAAACAACTGGCAACGTGGCATAATGGTGTCTTTTTAAGGATTTCTGTGTTGTATTCACGCATCTTTCTTTTTACAGGAATTTTTATGACCCATTTATGCATTCTTGTTTAGTCGCTTCATCTCATTTGGCTCCAATTGACTATGTAGTGTTTAAAACAATGTCTGGAATAACTTTTGGAATGTTCACCAATCAAACGGATTAAGATCTGGAGATTGTGCAGACCACCTCTTTAAATAAAAATTTTTCAAAGATACAACTGGGTATTGCTGAAAAACATTTCATCTTTTTCTTAAATAGATCTGGCGTAGTTCGAACACGTGGTACCGATTTGTTCCAATTAGACATGGAATATGTGCTTTACGTGAAGGCCGAAGATCAAAATGGTCGTTTGGACGACAAAAAGTTCCAAAGTACACCCGAGGAACGACTTTCAATTGTTGGCGGCAAAAGGGCGCCTCAATTCTACATGCCAAGCTATGAAGCAGAAATTCCGGAAAATCAAAAGAAAGATTCCGAGTGAGTTTTTGTTTAATCTTTTGGTTTCCTTAGTGTGGACCTGGTTTTAATGCTTTTGTTTTTTCTTCAGTATAATTTCAGTGAAAGCCAAATCGTTTGCTGATCGTGAAATCCGATACACACTAAAAGCTCAAGGGCAAGGAGCGGGTACTTTTAATATAGGCCCCACATCTGGAATTGTTAAATTGGCGAAAGAATTGGATTTCGAGGACCTGAGACAGCCGCATGTTTATTCTTTGCTCGTTACTGCAACTGAGGACTCCGGTGGTTTTTCTACTTCCGTAGAGGTATCTTGTAGAAATCAAATTTATCAACTTAACGAGTAAAATTTTGTTATTTATTTAGCTGACAATTAGGGTAACTGACGTAAATGATAACGCCCCGAAGTTCGAGTTGCCTGACTATCAAGCCCACAATGTTGATGAAGATATTCCTCCAGGTGGGAGGTTTTTGGAAGGCTAATTTAAATTTAGATTAATAATGTTTTTTTTGTTGTAAAGGAACATCAATTCTTAAAGTGAAAGCTATGGATGCGGATTCGGGAAAAAACGCCGAAATTGAGTACTTAGTGTCGGACGAACATTTCAGCGTCGATCCCAGTGGCATTATTAGCAATAATAAACAATTAGATGCCGACAACAATAATGCTTACTACGAATTTGTTGTTACTGCCAAAGATAAAGGAGAACCTCCAAAAACTGGAACTGCCACGGTAAGTTTATGTTGCTTGCGAGAACGTGAAAAACCTACCAACTTGAAAATTATTAGGAATTTTTTACTTTCCTCAAAGCCATTTTTATGTTTCTCCTTGTAGATTTCTAAAATAGTCCTTTTTCCTTTGTTAGGTACGAGTTTATACAAAGAATAAAAATGATGAGGAGCCAAAATTTTCGCAACAAGTATATACTCCAAATGTGGATGAGAATGCCGGTCCAAACACTCTTGTAACTACAGTTGTGGCTTCAGATAAGGACGGTGATAATGTGCGATTTGGCTTTGTTGGTGCGTAAATTCTTCGCAATTCTGCGATGAAGGCAAAAAAAAGACAAAATAGCATTTAAATAATTTGTTTTAAGGTGGTGGAACAAGTTCAGGACAATTTGTCATTGAAGAAATTACTGGTGTAATCCGTTTACATTCGAAACCCATATCCCTAGACCGAGACAAATACGAATTAAACGTAACAGCAATGGACGATGGGGCATGTTGCTCCAATGGAGAATTAACCATTCATACTAGTACAGCTGTTGTGGTCGTCTTTATTACTGACGTGAACGATAACAAACCAATTTTCAAAGATTGTGGCACATATTTTCCCAAAGTGGAAGAAGGCGCCACAAATGGTTCACCTGTTATTAAGGTTTTAAATAGTTTTGTTTCTAAGTACAAATATAAGATAATTTGTTTTAAGGTGCACGCCACTGATGAGGACAAAGGTGTCAACGGACAAGTAAAATACTCCATAGTGCAGCAGCCCAATCAAAAGGGCACGAAATTTACTGTTAATGAAGAAACGGGGGAAGTAGTCACGAATAAAGTATTTGACCGAGAAGGGGACGATGGCAAATTCGTTTCGGTCACTGTTAAGGCGACGGATCAAGGCGAGCCTAGTTTGGAAGGTGTCTGTTCTTTTACCGTGGAAATTACGGATGTCAATGATAATCCCCCCTTGTTTGACCGTCAAGTAAGTGCGGAAAAGTATTAGATTTCCCTTTTTTTCTTTATTGTTTTATGTTATGGTTGTTGTATTTTTTTCATTTCAAAAAGTACCTACCTATTTTTGTTCGTCAGTCATTGGAANTATTTTGAGATCCAGCCGGAGAGCGGCTGGATCGTTCTTAGAAAACCTTTGGACGTAAGTATTCATTATTTGTCCCCTCCGGCGGTTATGTTTATGGACATAGTAGCTAAATACGAATAACAAATTTTTGAATCCCCTCTATTAGGTCCTTTTCTCAATTTATAAAGCAGCAAGTTCTTTGAGATTGAGTGTGAATGGGTGAATGTTGTTAAAACTGATTTCGAAAAACGAAAAAAAATCTGTAGGGGGCCTTAAAAAAAACGTTCTTTGCGGTTAGGTTGACACGAGATTGTCATTTGTTTATTTTTTTTTTTAAAGTACATTCCATCAGTGGCAAAAAAATAAAGAAAGTATACGTGTGGAATGTTCTTTAGCCGCTTCTTTGTTGATGATGATTTACAGCGCACCTTATATTTGAGTTGCACATATATTGAATTATTATATTCGACGGTCTGGATTTTCTGGACCGTTCTGCACCGAAACGTTATTTTTGTTTTTCAGTTCAGGTTGTTTCTACGGCACACCTTGCATACCATTTACCTGTTTTTTTCTTCGACCTACCAAACCTACGAATTCGGAAGGAAATTAAGGCTTTGAAAAGCTCTGAATTCCTTATTTCAGTTTTTGTTTTTGGAGAGTAGCAAGGAGCGCTGTTTCAAAAAAAAATAAATAATTTTTTTATTTTCCTATTTTTTTGTTTTTGGTTATTTGTAATTCGCCCAGGTGACTGCAACCTTTACAATTTTTTTGGCCGCCACATTTTTGAAGTCCTTTAAGGGCAAAAGTGACCAAGCTTTGGCTGTTTTTTTTTGATTGAGTGATTTTTGACTATGATGATAATCATTTTTTTTTTGAGAGAGATTTTTTGCAGGTACTATTGCCACGCACTTTGGGGAATTTTTAAGTAATACAGTGTTTTGGTTTTTTTTGTTTTTGAACACCTGGTCGATGAAGGTGGATGTGGGAATGGGGCGGCGAGGGTACGATGGAAAATTCCTCCCTTCCCGACGTCCCTGTTTTGTGACATTGTGACATTTTTTTTGTATTGTGTATGGGGCGGCGTGAAACACACCCACGTGATACCTACTCGAAATATGGAACTCGAAATCCGGTTTTTTTTGTTCTTAAAAAGTCGAAGAAGATTTTTTTCGGATGCACTTCCTTGCCTTCCCCGAATTCATTTTAAGTCTTTCTTGCATGCGATTTGCTTGCTTAGAGCGCGTCCTCCTCCCACGCGCCTTTTGTTTTCCTTTAATTTGTTCTTCTCTTTTATTTACATGCACAAATTTGTTGTTTTCTTTTATTTTTTCACCAACAATACCACCGACCGATGGAATTATGATAATATTACAGATACAGGGATGTCGTCCAGTAAGTAAACGTATAAAAATCACTATTGTTGATACCGTAGCTTCGCTATTGGTATGCAAGTTTCGAATCCTGACGAATGCATTATGAAGCAGCGACTGTGTTTTGGATAAGAAATCCTCGGTGGAATAATACCAGATTTTTATTTTGTCCATTTTGGTGGTTATTTTATTTTCTATGCACACTTTTTTCGGTTCGATTATTATTTATTTCCTCGTGTTGTTATGTAAGAGATGTTTCGTATAATAGGTGTTTTCAGTCGTTCCTAATTGACTAAAATAATTACAATTGAGTTGAAAAAGTGAAGAAAATTTTGAAACATTCTATTGGTAATTGACTTGAATTGAAATTTTCCGGTAAGTATTCTACTGGTTTTATTGGAAAATGTATTGTTCCATGAGGTAAGCCAAAACACAGTCGGATGAACCATTTAATTGACAAAAAAGACAGTCGGCCTCATCATTCCCATTTTAACATTATCATTTCAGTTGTGTGATTGAGTTTTCCTTATCAATAATTTGATTATTATCGATTATCATTAGTTTCGTTCTCGTATTTCTTATTTCATTGTTTCGTTTTAGTTGTGTAACAGTTTTCGTAACATTTCAAAGTTTGCGCAACAGTTAAACTAAAGAATTCTACTAAAAACTTGCTGATTGCGCACAATTAATGCGCAGAGTTATACAATTTGTTATTTGAAACTTTCGACAAAAAAACTGTTAAACAATTAATGCCAAAATCAGTTTATTTATTTATTTTTGTTTAATTATGATTGTTTCTTTGTTTAATTTGTTGTTCCCCCACCGTTGTTCATGACCGTGCGTGTTTGTCTTATTCACTCTCGCACAGAGAGACAGGTACAGATTGCGTGTGCGCGCCTCGGATCGGGGAGTGCCGCCCTCGTACGCAGACGTCGACATCGAGCTCGACGTGGTCGACCGGAACAACAAGCCGCCAATATGGGACCGGGATACCTTAAGCCCCATCCACATTAAAGAAAATGTCACAGTGGGAACTGTGGTCACCTCAGTCAAGGCCAGGTTTGTATTACTTGAAAACAAAAGAAAAGAAACGGTCAACCAGAGTGAGCGTTAACCTTTTTTTCTGGGGTAATTTGAAACAAATAATAACGAGTGAGATTTGCTGTAATTTTATGAGCGATCCATTTTTTAACTGTGTCCCCCCGAAACCACCCCACCCCCCTTGATCTGCCCTCTTGATGCAACCAAAGCAAAAATGTTGAATTAACGCCGTGTCCCGGCTTTTTTGTTCCTGTCTCTTTCTATTGCATCGCGACGTCGTCCATTCAGCGTGAGACGTATCGCCTCGAGGCCACCGCGAAGGACAAAGGAGAACCTTCTCTCTTCCGGTCCGTTGAGGTGCAGATTGACGTGGTCGACCGCGCCAACAACCCTCCCGTATGGGACCACGTAGTCTACGGGCCGATCTTCATTAAAGAAAATTTCCCGGTCGGCGCCAAGGTGGTCTCAGTCAAAGCCAGGTCTGTTCCAATTCGAATGGCTGGGGAAGTCAATTTTTTTTCGCGAAGGGCACCATTCCATTGAGTTTTTTTTTGTAAATTGGCTTTAAGAGTCGATATTTTTGAAATGGAAACTGTATTATTGGATTTAACTTTTTATTTTTAGGATACAGGGTGAAACATACGAAGAAGAGGTCAAGGAAATCGCGGAATGGAGGGGATGGGTGGACCACTTTTTTATCCGTGCACACTGGAAAGATCGTTAAGAGTATAAAAACTAAGTTTAAAAAAATCATGGAATTATTTGATGAGATTATCGTCGATTAAGCAAGATAATCTTTTTTGAAATTTTAAAGAGGGGAGATCTCTGCCAGATTAGTCCAAAGAGGCTTTCCTTGCTTGACAAGGCAGTTAATGACAGCGCGAAACTCAATTTTATCGATGTTGATTTTTTTCGAATTGACTTGTTTAATCTCTGATATTTCAACGAATAAGGACAAGATTTTTATAAAATTTGGAACTTATCTAGACTGTTAAGGAGTTCCTCAATGTGCACAAATGTGAAAAGATGATCCTATCCTCTCCATCTCTTCCATTTTGCTCATATTTTAATCTTCCCTCCTCTTCGTACGTCTTGTGTGGTTTGAAAACCATTTGAAATACTGCATTTTAATATTTTCTGAAAACGAAAACACTGTAAAAGTGTACTACCTCAGCTGCTGTCCCTGTTTACCTACTTCGAAAATACTTTTAAAAAAATGAAATACAATTTCCATTTATTTTTTTGGTTGGTGCCCTTTCGCCTTCAAATTTCCCGCCAGAAAGTGAACGATCAATAAGATGGTGTCAGTGTTGGCCACCGCCAGGGGGCAGCACGCAGCGCCATCTGGTGGATGGAGTCCGTAATCTGCACGCTTTATTTTCCTTTCATTTTTATTTATTATTTTTTTTTACGTTAAAAAGTTAATTATTATTTTTTTAAATTGTGTATTCATGATTAATCGGAGCGAGCACGAGTTCCGGCATCAGTACCGAGCTAAATTCTTGGTTAAAAATTACATTTAAATAGAGAAAATTGAGCACTGGAAAATTTTCTTGTTGTTGTTCTTGCTGTTATTAGTTGTTACGACACGACATCTATAGGGTAACGGGTGCAATTATTTGTTAAAGAAAAGTTAACTGATCTACGATAGTTTGTTCATCATCTCATTTAGTTGAAATGCTGTTTCGTCTTCACTCATTTTTCACACACAGCAAAATTAACACTTTTATGTGCTTCCTAAACGAACGGCATTAACAAAGGGGTTTGTCACTACTAATATAATTTTTTGCAAATACAAAATGGATCGATTTTTAATAAAATCAAAGAAATAAAAAAGGAAAAACTGAACTTTTATGAGGTAATTGGCATTCGGACTGCATGGATTCGTGTCCAGTAGATTTTGAGAATTTTTTCCACAAGTCGAAAATTGAATTTCAAAGCGGATGCCAGTGTCCTTAGGTTTTTTTTTGCATGAATATTTTTTTTCTGTTGTCCAGACATCCATATGATACATACATACATGGATGGTCCGGACGCAATTTTTGCATGTGGCTAAATAGATTTTTGTCGGCCATGATTGTTGTTGAGCGCTAATTTATTTATTTTTTCTCAAATTTTTGACGGCGCCAATGCAACAACATTCGATTGTTGTCATATCGCCTAATGTCATTTTGTGTTTTTTCTCTCTCATTTGTTTAGTTCGGGCATCGAAAACAATCCCACCGTTTTTTATCGTTTAATGCCTGGCTCGACTGCCCAAACAAATAAACAGAACACGTTTTACCTGCAACAAAGGCCGGACAATGGATTCACTTGGGCGGACATCAAAGTAAATCATCCATTGGATTATGAACAGATCCGCGAGTACAATTTGACCATTCGCGTCGAGGTTCGTATCAATCAGTCATGGGAGTTTTTTTTTAATTAATGACACAATTTTTAGAACAACGGTATTCAACAATTGGCTTCGGAGGCGATCATTTACATTCAACTCGAAGATGTCAATGATGAAATCCCTTTATTCACTGAACGGGAACAGGAAACTGTATTAGAAGGCGAACCAATTGGCACGATAGTGACCCGAGTGGAAGCGACGGACCGAGATGGAACTTTTCCAAATAACCAGGCGAGTAAACATTAATTTTCAGTGTATAAAATGTGCATCGTTAAAACGTGCAATGTGCCATTAAAACGTTTAAGAGATAATTAATTACAACAAAAAGGGAAAGAGAGCCTTTACCTGCAATAAAGATAAGTTTTCGAAATAATTAAGACTTTTACGGGGACGGTATTATCCTATTACTCCCTTCTGCACCTCATCTATTTTCCGTCTAATTACTTTTTAATGAGATTGGAAATGGGAGGAAGAACAAGATGCGATCGTTTTATTATTTTAACGAATTCTTCTTATTTGTTCATTTGCAGATTTATTATTATATCGTTGATTCGCCGCGAAACGAAGGAAAGGATTTTTTCGAAATCAACAAGGACACCGGAGAGATTTATACGAAAGTCGTTTTCGATAGGGAAAAACAGGGCGCCTACGCTTTGGAAGTGGAGGCTCGTGATGGAGCTCCATCGGCAAGGCCGAATAGTGGCGAAGAACCCAATTCAGGTGAGGTTTTTGCCTATTTATAATGTTTTACTTTTACTCTACCGTATGTGCAATGTTCAAGAATCTCTTGAGGTTTTATCATATATTTAAATATGTATGGTGAGTGCGATATGGAGTTTTCTAACTACACCAAGAGATTTTACAACAAGATATATATAACTTTCAAGTTTTAATAACTTGTTTAATTTAAATGGAATACTCGGTATTTTGTTCTGTTCTTAGATACAAAATTATTTAATTGTCTAACGAACATCATTAGGATTCTCTAAACTTGGCTTAACAAGTTTTTGTGAAGACACACATTTTTCAAAGAATACATAAATATTGTCCTTCAATATTATGTAGTATAAAATTGTCAAGACACCGATGGAATTTTGATATTAAGTTTGCTTTATCATTTTGTTTAGATCTATTTCTTAAACATATTGTTGGTTGTTGTCCAAATAAAAGGGTGCTTCAAAGAAGAAAGAGTTGATTTGATTTTTATTCTCGGGAATGCCAAGAAAATCGCTTGCTAGCATCTTGAGTGTAAGTTCAAAAGTTTCTACATTGAAAGCATCCTAATAGACAGATTTTTGAAAGATTAATAGCATATTTTAAAGAAACGGAAAATGTGGAATACAAGAAGCCTCAACTATCATTTACATTTACTTAACGTACGCAAAATAGTAGTTAATTAAAGCTGAATCTCTGCTAAACTTATAGGAACATTTACAGTATTTACAAATATAAGAAAATTAACGTGACATGAATGCAAAATCGACCAGCTTTAAGAGAATCCGTGGATTAATTACATAATCTATAGTCCGTTGAGCGTAACGCCGTAAACATGTCATCAATCGTCAAATGTCTAACTTACGTACATACATTATTACCAAGTCAATTTCAAAATTTTAGGGTATAGAAAATTAATAAGGAAGTGTTTTATAAAAAATTACATCAATAGTTTCTATAAAACCCAAGATATTATCAAGAGTGTGTTAATGTAGCACCCAAGCCATGTGCTTAAGTAAGCCATGAAAACTTTGTTTTCTTTCAAAATTTCTGTGGTGCTGAAAAAACCGATTTAATAAAAAATATTTTTATTGACATCTGAATTGCCCAATTGTAGTTAATTATGGGTAGATGATTCCCTATTGTTGGACTCAACCGAATCAAATATCGGGTGTTCAAAAAAAAAACTTATCAAATAGACTGTGGATCGATTTGTAAACAAAGAACGTATGGCGATTCTTAATTCGCCGATTTTCTTTGATAACAAAGCAACATAACCGCAACTTGTGTTTTTAGTTTTTACGAAATCGGCGAGTTAAAAATCGCCACAAGTCGATCCACAGCCTACTTGAGAAGTTTTTTTTGTGAACACCCGTTATAAATTTCCTATTAGAAATTTGACACTCATGCCAGTTTTACAGAGCTGTCATCTTTGACAAAGTTTAAAAACTGTCAATTTAATCCATCTGTTAAAAAGAGATAAAAATGTATTGATGTTTGATATCAAAAACCATGTGTTGATGACGTGTTTACGGAGTTACGCTGAACGAACTATAAAAAGAATTTAATAGGTGGGCAGAACAAGGGTTCATGTTACGTTAAAAAACAAAATAACATGAACACTTATTCAACCCACCTACTCAATTATTTAAGAAGCAATCAATATCAATATTCTCATTTTAAATACAATATTCTAGGAATAAAACTACGTCAAACTAATAATTAAACTCATTTAATAAGTAAAATCCAGAATCAACGAGGAGGATTAATTCATTTTGCAAATAAACATAAATATAGTCGTTAGAAGTTGGGTATGACGTCATTAGGTGGGAAATCAACGTAGGTCTTTTGTAAATAACGGTTAATTAAGTTTTCCAACTTTAAATCCAATTATCAAATAATTTGACAGAACTAATGGCTGTTTTATACATTCAACATAAAGACTGGTATACATAAGCAATAGAAATAGTCAATTTCATTTTTGAATTTACCAAGAAAATTTTGTCATTTAAAAGACAAGAATCGCAACCAAAATTTAATATTTGGAAATGTTAATAAAAGAAGTATAATTCGAACTATTTTTATACTTTTGTACAGTTGATAGGAATATTTACAATTCTTCACTTCATTTTTCGCCAGAAATTTTTTGAAAAATATCCGAACATTTAGAATTGTAACGTTGTCGCATCTTATAATGGATAACATTCAAATTTTAAAATAAATATGTGATTGACAGAAATTGTCAAATATTATCGTGATATTCATTTTCAGGTAACACAATCTCTACCAATTCGAGACGTGACGTTAATTCAAAACATTTTCCTCTCCCCAATTTTACATGTTTCATAAAAAGATGGAAAACAATAACGTCATACTCAACTTGTAAAATTACAATAATCACTTATCATCAATGTGATGGCTTATGCGCATGAACGATTTAAATTAATTGATTGTAAATTCTAAGCTTTAATTTTTTCGTATTTTATGCTACGTTAAATAGATGTATAGTAATTTTCAAACAATTTCCGTTGCACGTCATCAATTACGTACCTAATATTTTAAAAATTAATGAAAAACATGAGAAAATTTAACTAGGATAAAGGAGTATTAAATTTTCGTGTTCTCATGATCGCACTGAAAACCAGTTCATTTTGTTTTAGTACTAACCCATTAATGGATAATAATTTGTTCATTTAAAATTGTAAAAATGGATTTAATTTTATTTTTTTATTTATAAGGTTGTTGACGGATATGTCATAGCAACTATGTTGCCGGATGTATTTTCGTTTTCTACTTTTGTGTTTTTCAGCTTTTTGAAGTCTTTTTAACGTGACACTTCAGATCGTCCAATAAATATTATTTGAAAAACTGTTCTCTTAAGAACAAATACTGTGTGTAAATATATTTCAATTACAATTTATTTCAATTGCAAAATGGCAACTTCGCTTACAACTGACGTCACTCATCAAGTATGACGTGAACGGAAATTGTTTGAAAATTACTATATACGATATTTAGTATAGTTCGTCCAGCTAAACTTTGAAAATACGTCATCAATCGCTAAATGTCTAACTGATGTACATAGTTACCAAGGCAATCTCAAAATTCGAGAGAATTTCATATAGGATGTCCCAAAAATAAATGGCCGAATACGCGCAAGAAAAAAAAAACAAAAAGTTATAAATAAAAGAGTTTTGTAGAAAATTTATTGGAGTTTCTAAAAATGACCTTTAAAATTTCAAGCCAGCTAAATGTGGATTCTTATCTAAAATAAAATGAAATAATATGAAGAACTAATGCTATAGCAAAAGAAATACCTTTTTAAACTATTCTAATGTCAAGGATAAATATTAAAAAGATTTGAAAATGGCTTAATTTAAAATATATAAACTTCCGTGTTAATATAAATAAATTAATAGATGATGATTCCCATTTGCTGGACTCGCTGTCATCTTCATTCAAATTTATAATTAATGGGACAATTTCATTCCTGTCCATTACTTATTCCCTTTCATACCATTTAAATATTACATTTTCGATATGTGCCACAGTCTTTTTCCATACATCAGGTATGATGGTTTGCAAGACTTCCCATCTCGACCTATGTGTCGATTATAATAATTTTTACTAATACCCCAAATGTGTTCAATGGGGTTGAACAAACAATGATATAGAGGGAGTCTGGCANGAATTAGAAAATGGCATAATAAACAATGGGAGCCATTATTTACATGTGCTTGATATGCTTCGAAAATAATTATAAAATATACAGTTATGGCCAAAAACATAAGAATGTCATTTAAAAATTAATTTATAACTAATAATATTTATTATTGTATTTATTCAAAAAACGTACAACTGCTATTAAAATATATTTTTTTTATCATGTATTTTTTTTGATCATAATGTCAACTTATACTTTATTATAAGGCACAAGAAATTAATGAATTTTATTGAAAATTCGAGTGATCAAAAAAATCACTTCCTTTAAAAATAGCTGTCAAAAACATAGAAAAACCACATAGAATAACAAATTAATCAGAAATGATGTAATATTCAATATTTGGTCGGATATCCTTTAGGGGATAATACCGCGGCGCATCATTTGCATATGGACTCTATCAACTTGCGGCAGATTTCTATTGGAATCAAATACCAGATTTCTTGGACATTTTTCTATAAACATTAAACGTTGGTTGCTTTTTTCGAAGCCATAGAACTTTTGAGAATTTTCTATAAATTCATGATTGGATTTATATCCGGAGAGTGGGACGGCCAAGGTAAAATATCAATATTTTGAGAATCCAACCATGCTTTAACAATTTTGGCGGCATGTTTGGGGTCGTTGTCATGTTGGTAGATCCATTTCAACGGCATATTTTGTTCCGTATAGGGAAGATAACAATTTGCAAAATGTCTAATTGTAAGTAGATTTCTTTTGTCATGTTCTTTTTAATCCAATAAATTCGACCAACTCCTTCATAGGAAAACGAGCCCCAAATTTTAATATTGCCTCCACCATGTTTAACAGTATATGGTATATTTTTTGGATTGAGTTGCTCATTTATCTAACGTCTCACACATACTCTTCCATCATTTCCGAACAAATTGATTTTAGTTTCGTCGGAAAAAGGATGTTTTTCCAATGCTTGTGGTTTAAATTATTTCTTGCAAATTGAATACGACGTTTAAGATGCGTTTTATTCAAATAGGGAACTTTTCTTGCAATTTTACTATTATAACTGAACAGCTGCATTACTTTCCGAATAGTTCTAACACTAATTGGTAGGTTGAAAATTTGTTTGGCAGCTGTAGCCGTTAAAAAAGGATCATTTGATACTTCGCGTATTAAACGAGCATCTTCTCTACTTGTAGTTTTACGGTTCCGGCCCCGGGACTCTGGTTGTTGCTGTTCTTTTAGACTTTTGCCACAAGGGAAGGAGATCTATTCACAGTTTCACAAATAAATTTATATATGTTTGTTTGTTCACGCAATTGCAAAATTATCCGACGTTCTTTGTCAGTACAATGTTTTGCACGACCCTTTTTACACAATACCTTTGTACACAAATATAAGTCACACACGACGACAATAATTAACAAATATACAGTGTGTCCCATCGAATATTTAACAAGTCTTGTTTCTCCAAAATGGATATGAGGACCTTGATGCAAAAAGGGGATAAGTCACATTTCAAAATTGTTTTTTCATCGTTACTTATACCATTTTTACACCAAATTCATGAAGTAGACAAACCGTTTGACGCAATAGCGAGACGAGTATGTCAATAAACAATGAAGTTATAAGCACAATCGACTCCTCTGCTTCATAAATTTGGCGCAAAAATGGAATAAGTAACGATGAAAAAAAAAATTTTGAAATGTGACTTATCCCCTTTTTGTACCAAGGTCCTCATATTTAATAACAAGTGAATAAATATAATAAACATTTACTACGTTTCCATGTAGTATTGAAAACGGTATTGGAGTTATTCTATAACATTCAAATTACATATGTATGTCAAAATTCAAATTCAAAATTGCATTTGATTTTGATATATATGATATGAATGTTAGTGAAAACCCCAATACCGTTTTCAATATTACATGGAAACGTAGTTATTATTAGTTATAAATGAATTTTTAAATGGCACTCTTTTTTTTTTGGTTATAACTATAACTCTAGTCGATCTATCTGTATACATATCCATATTGAAGTAGTTTAAATATCTCTTGGTTTAATTAGAAAATTTTATGCCGCATAGGATGGTCTACTCATAGAGTCAAAGTTGCTCTAAGGCTTGGGGCACGCGAGCATTTAATGAACATACAGTAGAATCTCGATTATCCGTCAGGGTCGGGACCAGAGGGGTGACGGAAAATCGAAAAAAACGGATAATCGAAATAACATTTACATAATTAGGTACATATTTCTAAAGTTTTATTTTTCTAAAATGTAGTGGAAAATAATACACAATATATGATAAATATAGTTTCGAAAAGTTTTACGATACTATTTAAAATATTTTCTTGACAAATACGTAAACTCTTTCAGTGTTTACACATTGAAGAGGTTATGTTTCGGTATTTATAAAATGACGCTTCAACAGAATGTGTATGCCAAAAATAGTATTTCTGTTCTGGAAATTTTTATTTCAATGACTGCTTGAAAATGACAGATAATCAAGAGACGGATAGTCGAGATTCTACTGTTTATTATTTATTATGAAAATTGAAGAAATGCTAGTAAAAACACACAGGTAAAGTTTGTGTGTAACCAGTTTCACACTGCTCTATGTAAATTTTAAATGCACTTTAACTAGTTGACTAGTAATGGTGTTAAAGGTAATCCGTTTCAGTTTGTGGAACTCTAAAACACGCGTTACAGGCACTGTCTTCTTGTGCGGTCCAGTGTTCCTGAATTAGAAGTCTCTAAAAAAACTTCGAGAGTCGAAATATTTTATGAACATTTACGAAACGTTTTAGCAATGCTATTAACCAGGCTTAGGAATAAGAGTTTTACAACTTTCAAAGTTCGTTTTTATTAAAATTTCATGTATTTTTGTGAAACACGTGTGGTTGCACATATTGCAATTTGTCGTTATTTGAAAACCTTAGAGAGCTTTTGATACTCCCATTTCGAAATATAATTTAAATCATATTAGTAGCGCCAAAACTACTCGGCTGTGTGTGCCTATGACATTATACATGTTAAAGTACCACATAGAAAATGAACATGTACATATTTCATTCAATGACGATATCTCTTAAAGAAATCTTTGGGGTCATATTTAACTCACCTTTTTTGTGCCTGTAACTCGATCGGTCATTAAATTCCCTGTTAAAATTCCAAAGCGTCTAACCCTTGAACCTCGAAGTTATTACATTTGGAAACCGGAACAGAAATTGCAAGATTACTTTTGCATGCGTAAAATGGAAAGGGATCTGTTTTAAAATGCAAAATCGGTCTTGCGGGTTTCTCGCGCGTCCATGTCCTGGCTGTGCCTCACTCACCCCCTACTGTCACCGACGATGAGCCCTTATTTCAAATTTGAATAATTACTATGTAAGTGAGATTTTTTATGGCACTCGGGTTTGCTTTTATTTTCAATTTGGAAACTTGATATGGTACATGGGAGAAATTCATTGAGAGAGTTTTTAGTTGCAATGTTTTTTCAAATGAGCGTAATAATTAATTTTCGAATGTATTAATGTTTGTTATACATACACTCTCCTCTTCACAATGAAACAAAAAAAAAATGAAAATCCGTGCGTTGTATGTGTGCAACATGGTCCATATCTTTCGCATCAAAATTTTCCAATAAAATTCCCAGGCACAGGAAATATGAGGTGCCTCTTTTAGAATTCAGGCTCTAAATCAATTCTCTCGATTTATTACCGAACGATTTCGGACGCACGGTCACGTCCTAACCAGCTTTAAATCGTATATCGTCAAGGGAATATCGTTTAGATTGTGACGCGTCACGGGAAAAGGTTTCGCGTTGTTGAATTTTATTTTCACGATTCTTCAATTTTTTTTTTCTGTTGGAAATATGTATCCATATGTAATTGAAATTTTTGGTTTTTCTGGATTAGCCGATTATATCCTCTTCATTCTATACGGTATTATTGATTAATCACGCAGTTTGTTTTCGCGTGTTTGGTTGAAAATATGTGTCAAATTTTGTTTTGTGTAGTCCGTATGTATGTATAAACTGATCCTGATCAAATGCGCGAATTTGTTCATTGTAACATAAACTAAATAGATTTGCCGGTGAAATGTTTCGAGGCTTTTATTCCGTCATATTTATCAAACATCACATTTTCTAAACTCTACAATAAATTAAACTAATGAGAGTAAAATGTATGTCTACTACTAATGTATAGCAGAATGGTGTACCATCGTTTGCTTGTCTATGGTCTTCAATGAACAATGTGTGTAAAATAGCACTCTGCAGCATATTTTTGGAGAACAATAATACTTCAGCCCAAAGAGCCGTCAGAACTCTGGCATTTTTATGGGTTTCTTTTACAAAAACCTCCCTGCTATCTGGATTTGACAGAGAGTATTTTTTTTTAATTGTCATTTTTTTTAAGAGCAAATTTACACTCACCCGTAATATTCACCAGATGTGACATTCTGTGAATATGGTGCTCTCACGATGGAGCAAATCTCTATTCCAGTGGGACCGTACATACTTAATATGTGGCCAATTTTTTTTCCTTGGATACGTAATGGATTGAAATGGAAAAATGCAAATGTTGAGGAGTCACTGTCTTATCGTAGGGGGAAATTTTCGTTTCAAGAGCAACCAAAAGGAAATGGAAATTTTCCCGGGCTTTGTTTGGTCCGTCAATGGGCTCCTCTTTATCGTCGGAATTTGATTCGGAATTAATCAAGGTTTCGTCGTTGTCGATTCATAATTTAATCGAATCCGTTGAATATGGATATAAACTGGACCACAGTCATGGAACATTCCATATTCAATTTGAGGTATTTTTTTATAGTTTTTGGCAATGTGTGTCGGTATAAATATGACAAAACATATTCGAAAATACATGCACAGTTCCGAAATATATTAACCAAGTTTCTGTTAGGGAGTGGGCGGGCTAATAAATTCCTCGTAGTCAAAGTGGTTTTAATAAATTTCCGGTGGATTAAGTTAAGAAAATGATGAAGTTCCTTAAATTGTAAATATTTTCTTATTTATGTGGCTACAACCGAAACAACTGCTTACGAATTTTCTTCTTCTTTCCTTGCCCGGAGTCAAGGAAAAGCTACTACGGATTCCTTTTCATTTCAGCTATACATATAGATATTTGAAAGGAATTCCGGTTATAGACGAAATGAAATTTCGGTATAAAAGAGAGAATAGCATTCACGGGAAACGTTTTTTTCCGCATTTAATCCCTTTTGGTAACAACAATGGTCTTGGCAATAAAAATTGAGGTTAAGTCATATTCGGAAGAACAAAATAAACAGTTCATCGTTGAAACGTCACTAGGCGTTTATTAACTAATATGTCATTTTGTGGAAACTTGCTTTTAGAATAGGGACAAGGGGGAGATGTGAGGTGGATCTAGGTTAATTTATCGCAGTTGCTCGAAGTTCGATGATAAATTTCGGGAGTAAACTTCCCAAGAAATTTCACGTTTGGAAAACATGAACAAAAAATATGCAGCATAAATCTAAACTAGGTCTTGTTTAAAATAATAAATCTGCAGAAAAAAGGGCTTTGCTCCATATAGAATAGCATCAGCACCTAAAGTCTAATATCCTATAGCCCTAGTTCGGATCGATATATTTTATACCCATACATTTTATATGGGATTTTGGTTTTTTTTAAACTTTTTAGAACTGTTAGTTCGTTATATACAGGAGGTCTAGGAACTAATACCACCAGAAAATGAATACAAAAATTCTCTATCGAATTCTTTCAGTTACTTGTTAGATTTAGTCTCAAAATTCCTAACTAAATTTAACCGCACTTGGTACATTAAGCGCTTACTAGATCCGCTACTAACCTCTGGTCAGTAAATTTAAGCTTCTCGTAAATTGTTTTTTTTTTGTATTCAATTGAATGCACAAGAAACTTTAATCAGTTCGGTAACGAAAGTTTTTAATCGAGATTCGAATTAGATTTAAACGGAGCGGAAACTATTGCTTAATAGGGCCCTTTTTCTCTGTCCCACAACGGCTTGCGCAAGCCATTTTTGCAAAAAAAGCCTTTTTTGCTTGTTATAGACAGAGAAAAACGGAGAGAATTATTAAAAAGACCGTGCAAAATTGCAATTAAAATAATAAAAAATGTGTGTCGTCTTGTCGCTCTTTCCATGGATGTTATTAGTGTTTTTTTTTTATCTTTACGCCCTTTTTGGGCACGTCCCTAGATTTTTAATTGGACCAAAAATAAGGTTTTACAAAAGAGAGTGTGTGTTGTTTATCTAAAAAAAAGACAGTTATCAGTTGCAACTGTGAAAAAAAAACAAAAAAACATAAAACGGTTAAAAGGGAATGTGCGAAAAATTTAATTTCTCGTTGTAGAATGAAATTAGTTTTCCACCCGCCCACTATTCCAGGCTCTTCTCGCAAGCCATCTTTGGTTGGAACTGAGATTTTTTGCTTTTAATTGTAGAAATTCTTATTGAAATTGTTCCGAGGAACAGAAATTCCAATAGGTGAAGCTCCTCGTCTGGCAAAGTTTTCCGCTATACATTCCGAATAACTTCTCTATGGATGAGGTTAAATAATGAAAAATTGATTGCATCCTTTTGCTTTCTTCCTGTGTGTGTGCGTATATTTACAAATACTTATGACTCAGCAATTTCGACATGACAACGTGATTATTGAAGAAAGGGTTATAATAAACTTTAAGGTTGGTTCAAATGGGAAGAAATAGTTTCAATTTTGCTTTAACTTCTGTGGAATCTGCACGTTGTCTTTCCGCCCTCTTTGAAGAATTGTAATGGACCTAACAATGTCAAACAAGGAAACTGCCTTTATTAGAGAAGTTGAGAAAACCACCAGAACAGGGAAAAATTACGTGAAGTCACATAGCATTTGTAGCTGTAATTACACATCGAGTATGCAGAAAACGTAGAAACGTTTGTCGCGCCATCTGTCTGGAGGTGCGCATTTGCAGATCAATCGACGGTGAATTTCGCCTGAGGGAAGTAATTTTTCTTAATGTCCTCCTCGGGAAAACCTGTGCCTTTATTGGACCCAGATTACAAAAGAAGGTTTTCAACTCGTAATTCGTGCACATGTATTATATGATCTCGGCCTAAATGAGCAGAACTGTGATTGCGTTCCGAAAAATTGTGTTTCCGATAGAAATGTTCTAATTTTTTTTTCCAAATTTTTTCAGAATTTTTTGAAAAAAAGTGATTACCTCAAAAATTCTTTAAAATGAATATTATCGCTTGATGGTTATATATTTTTAGCAAAATTTTGTTTGGATCGTGTTTGGATCGGAAAAAAAGCAGCTTTTTTCTAATTTTGTTCGTTTTTCCTTCTGTCACTTGTGTGGCAAATATTCCTGAATTTAGTATTTCCGTTTTAATAAAATTTTATTAATCGCATGTCTAGCGGAAAAACAAGCTCAATAATATTTTATTTCCACGCGAATGCCTTTAAACTACGTGAAATAACAGATAGAAAATGCTCGTTGTACTGTACACTTACAGGTGAAATTGTTTTCGAAAACGAGGCTCTCGTAAAACCAAATGATCCACATACTCTTGTTTTGTATTATTCACTTGAAGTGGGAGCCAAATTTGTAAACAAATTCTAAGAGGTTCCGAGTACAAAAAATTAAAAAAAAAAGAAACGAAAAAAGACCTTTTGTCATCGGAACTCGTCAAAAACTCGTTGCGGCAAGTTCATGGCGGGGTAGAAAACGAGTATGTAATCGAATACAGGGCCTTAACTAAATGCCAACCTAAATGGAAAATTTTCAGTTGACAGGTGAAATGGATGAATAATTAAAAGTTTTCCTTCATTATACAACCGCGAAATTTGACGTGTTCTTACTCGTTTGTCGTCGCAATTGACATCGTTGTTGCATTTGACACATTTTACATGAGCCCCTTTAATTACGTTTTCGTAAAATTCATATTATTGTGCGGTATTTTCCACAATTTCAACGCTAATTGAAAAGTTGAAAATACCAATTTTCCGTATTAAATTTCTGTATGCCCATGTGGATCTGAAGCACTGTTTTTTAATATTAAATATGTTCGTTTTTTGTTGAAGAGTGCTATACGAAGTTGTCGTTGTGTATTTTATTTGAAAAAAAAAGGGAAACGTTATGGAAACATATGACAGTGACGTGCAAAAGAAACGACTTATTAGAAGGGATGAGTGTATAACAAACAACAAAACCGCCAACGGCGCTTTTAATCTTATGGTTGGAATAGAAAAAAATAAAAGCAACAGAGTAGTAATAGGTAGCAGATGGGCATATCAAAACGTACATTTCCAGACGGTTTATATAACTATACACGTAAATCAAGTCCCCCCTTAAAATGAAAGAAATGGCGCAGGGTGACACTCGCGGCCGCCCCTCTCTGGAAAGAATCCCAAAGGCGACGTATTTTTATTATATGTTTTATTACCAGTCAGGTTGTTGCAGTTTTCCTGGCCATTTTAATTTTCTTTCTGGCATTTTCGCGATTTACGCCGCCACCTTCCTGGTATCTGACATTTTGTTACAACTTCCGGCAAATGTTGCACACCAACGGTGTAAGAAAATTAAAGCATAATATAATGGTTTACCTAATTTTAATAATTAGTGGTGGCTTTTTTGGAACTATTTAAAATACCAGATCTGAATATTAACTCATCTTTTAATTGTAATGTAGAATTTCGAGTGAAAAAATTATTTTTTCTGCTTATTTCTCGTAATGCTTGAAAAGTTAGTTGTGGGAAATAAAATGGAAATGGCCTCTGAAAGATCCCAAGATCGCAGTTATGGACGAAACATCAAATTTAAAAAGTTGTAAAATCTTTCCATTTCTGAATTTAGCCCATAGGGATTGTATAATTTATAATGGTAGTGAATGATGAAATTTTAGAAATGTACTAGAAGGTACCAAAATCACAGCAAGGAATAATGTATTTAGCTGTAAAATATAACAAGAATTGAATCTGAATTTGCGAACGCGGTAGAATTTTCCCATAGAAATGCTTTAGAATTCATGAGTTTTAATACGAAGCATTGCTGTGATGTAGAAATATGCCACACAAACTGGTAAATACATACTGAAAATTGTTGCATGATTATTGTGGGCATTATTTAGGTATCCAGAAATTATTACCAATGTTGCTATCAAGAATCCATATCTTTGAATATTTCAAGTATGAATTATGTGATTTTACTTGAGCAAATGTATTACCCAACCACCAACAATTTTCCTAGACACATTATATTGACAACTCCAAAAAATGAATATCGAAATTTTTTGAAGTGCAGTGTCCATGGTAATAGTATTTTTTTTCTGTAATTACAGAAAAGAAACTCTACTTAACTGTAATATCCGATGATGTGAATTCAGCAATTTCTGGCAATGGAATATTCAGCAATTTTCTAATTTCCATTATGAGATTAAGTTCCAGTTTAAGTCGCCCATTAACCGACTCAATTAATATTACTGCTAAAATCGAATATTACTAAATCAGGAGAATATAGTGATTGATTTTATTTGTCTTTGGATTCTAAACACATTTAGAAATTTTCCCATTTCCTATGACTACCGTAAATAAGAATTATGACTGTTGTAAAAGTAACCGAGAGCACAAGAGCCGTGTGTGAGTGTATGTATGTATGCATCGAAAGAAAGGAACTTTTGCATTTAGAAAGTTGTGTAGTATATTTTTAAGTTTGTACAGGGTCCGAAGCGTGATCCATACATAAGTAATCTGTTTCTGTCGTTGTTTGGTTCGAATTTATGAACCCTCACGAATATTGGGCGGGTTGTTTTCGAGCTTAAGCCGCACACTAAAGTTGATATTAAAAAGTTCGCGTTCGAAAGCTAATCGGTTTAATGTCGTTCAAGCACTAGGGGTTGTAGAAACTGAATTGAAACAATTTCAGAATAATTTCAATTTAAAACTCGTCCCATATCGAAAGGAATACCACTTTCAGGAACATTAACGTTGAATTTTGTACGTCTGAATGATTTCCACCGATCAAGTTTCGGGTCATTAATATTCCGTAGGTAATGAAGTGCTCGAGCCATAAACGCTTTTTTTTTATACATAGCGATTTCTGGTAAAAAGAAAGTTTTTTTTTGTAAGCTTAAATCCACTACGAAAAAAGTTTGACGCCTCTAAAGTGACTGTAAAATAATTCTTTCGATTTGAAAGTTATTAAAAAGTTTTCAACGGAAAACGTCGAACAGTGGAATTTCATACAAGAAGAAATCCGACTCGTGAAAGCTATTCGATGCCTTCAAGAAGCCTTCCTTTTTTTGGATACGAGAGAGAAATTATTCCTGAACGTTTTTCTTTTAATTAAGAACGAATGTAATCGGAAGCATCTGGCTTCGCTGTAGCTTCAAAAGGGGTCGTCCAATTTTTCAAATTGATAAATCATCACAAATTTTGGTTCGGTTTGTTAAAGCGTTCGTCGAATTTTTATTACGATCATTTCCAACATTATTGTAGAGAGACGGAACAAAAAATGAAAGGACCTTAATGGAGAGACCGACGTCATACGAGTTGGAGAATTTTGTAAGCCGTAAAGGGTATTATCGAAGAATTATTACCCAATAATATGAAAGTTAAATAATCTGCCAATTATTAAGGATATTTGTTTTCGACAAAACATCTCTATTAACTGGCATGTCCAAGAAAATCGGCGTTAAAAGAATCGTAGCTTTGGAAATCTGGATTATATTTCCAGCGGTCAACGATTGTGCCAATAATTCTATTTTAATGAATCGTCTATTGCGTAAATCTGGCTAATTTCTCTAATCCAAGCCACTATATTTAGTTGAACATTTATGCAGCTGACACGTTTCCTTTTGCGCAATAAATCTGTCTCATTCAAGCAAATTTTGCTCACCATCAGAGAAATAATAATTTTGCCATTCTCATGTTTATGCAACCAAACATTGTCCTGTCGGCAAGTTTCGGCTAACATTTGGGGCCCCCTTAATATCATTTCAATGGGTGTAAAAAAGTTACGGGTTGAGTTCAATTTCCTCCTGATGTTCAAAAAATTGTAGCGTCGAAACAAGTTTATAAAAATCATTTTCCAAACGTCGATGCCATCGCAGCCACGTTTTGTTTTTCGGGAGAGAAGAAGATTTATGAGCTCGATGGGGGTCTTTGTGCTCGAATAAATCCAGTTTAGGGGCAAGGTGTCGGTCCAGCAGGAATGTGCCAGAATTTTTCATAAATAAGATCTTATGCCAACCAAATGGAAACTTTTTGATGAATGCATGAAAAATAAAATCTGATTCCAATTTCTTTTTTGAAATTTGTTGTTTGAAGTACACCCTCAAAGCTCAAGATAATTGTCGATAAATCTTCGACTGGGATTTTATATGGAAAACCTTTGGAAAGTTCGATTAAATCAACGCGCGAGATGGGTTATTTTACGAAACGACTCTTACGGGGGCAGTTTTCCCACCCTTTTTCCACGCGCCCACAACAGAGCGAGGGTTTTATGCTTTGTTTAGTCCTGCCCAAATGACAGGTAGGTAGAAAAGCGGCGCTTTTGAAGCAATAAATATGTCCGTATGTGTGTTGGCTAGTTTTCAAACCGAATATAATGTTTCTCAAATACATCAGTCCAACAACTTTGGGGTTCCCATTTAATCCATGGGGCCACTGTGGGTTTTCACGTATAACAGTAACATAAACACAGTTGACGTTTGAAAATCCCTGAAAGTTACTCTTCAGAGTTTATTTACGAGCAAACTTGAAAGCTTTCAACGATCGAAAGTAAAGCGGGGGGGGCTGGAAGCGGATAGGAAGCGAAGGGCGAGTAACCGGGAATTGTTTGAACTCAAGGAACTTCAAAGTGTATCGATGGTTTTTTTTCATACAACGTAAGTCACTAGATTGAGACATTTTGTTGTACTGGAAATACATTTTTTTATTTAGCATCATTTATGAATACGAGGACAATTCTTAAAGTAAAATGAAACAAATGAAGTTTTAGTAAAAAAAAAATTATGTCGTTGCATTTTTTTACTACAGCAAGTGAGCACCAAACATTGCCGCAAACCATTTGTAAATAGTTAACAGCTATTATAACAAGTAAAGTAGTAGCCATTACGTTTTCCGCAACTGCAACAATGTTGTGACAGTTCAAAATATTTTTAGATAACCCCTCGTAAATTATGAGACCACTGGTAACCTTTATTAGCATCTAAATGGATAAAACGTAAACTTTTCTAATGAATAAATCGGCAGTCATTTTCGCGAAGAATGAATGAATAATCTTTAACCTTCCCCCCAACTCTTTCTCCAATTTTGGAAAATACAGCGAATTGAGATTTATGGAAATCAAATAAATTTTTTTCCAGAAATTAAACGGGAAACGGGGTAATTAGAAAAGTGGAATTTAAAGTCAGTCATTATTTCCAATTAAATGACAAAAAGGAATTTTATTCGGGTATCGGTGATCCATAATCGTAAAACTACCTATAAAGTCGAGTGGCTTTGTTAAAACTTCGAGAAACTCTAATAGTTATAGTGGAAGAGGAAGCTCTAGAATTATAGTTTTGAAGAGGGGATTGGAAAGTGTGTCTCTTGCATTTCGGTCATTTAAACACGGAGTTTGAGAGAGGATCGCATCGAAACGGGGGGTTGTGTAACGACTAGTTTAGATTAGAATTCGAATTTAATTACGCGTGTTCCGTTAATAGGTGGTCCTCTCAATGGCAAGGAAAAACAGCATTTTAAAGATTAAAGCCTCGTTTAAGAGATTATAAATAATAACGGGTTTCTATCGATGAAAAAACCTTTTCGAATGGGTCAAAATCGTATTTCAAAGGACCTTTCTTCCTATTCAAGTAGAGCGTAAAGTTCTTCTTAACATGCCTTCATCGGTGTGCTTTCACTCAAATCGCCGCTCTTCCCATTCGGGAGCGGTCGGAAACCGGTCGCAATTCCCACCATCAGTCGGCTCCTGGAAATTGGGGGAATCCAGAAAACGTTGTCTAGTGCGTTGTTGGCGCGAATCCGGACCTCTCTTATTTCGCGTTTCATCTAATCTCCCGAATTTTTCGCGAGTTTTTCTTTTACACTTTTCTGTTTGTGATTGTGCGTGACAGTAGTGAACTAAAGTCCTTGTGACATGAAAATCATATAAATCACTGTCGAGTAAAAAAAATGAAAATTTCGACTTTGCGGCCCGAAAAATTGTCAATTTCGTATTCTTTTTTTCTCTATGTTTTATATGGCATTTGAATAATTGAGGTGACTTTTCGACCATTTTTTTCAATTTGTGAGGAATAACCCAAATTGATTGGCTAGGAATGTGGCAATCTATTTTTTAAAAATGATTGCCAGTCTTTTCTATTAAATTAAACAGCCGTTTGTGAAATTTGATGAGAAATGACCAGGGAAATTATGTACGTGACGCAGTTCGCGATAGTCTCCATTTTAAAGAGAAATTGAGGTCGTATTTCATTAAAGAGCGCGCCTGCCTTTCGGTCGCTTGATGAAGAATCGAGAAATGTGTTTTTTTTGTGTAGGGCGAACCCCTCAAAGCCAAGAATTCATTGGTGGTGTATCACAAGCACAAATAAATCTTCGTTATTCAGGGCTAATTTCATTAATTTCTCGTGGCTGTTGAGGTGAAGGCAAAAGGGGAACACTATACAGGGGTTATTCACGCATAAAGAGATGCATTAAAAGTGTTTTTGGTGTTTTAACATTGGGATGAAGAAAATAAATAGGAAGTTGTGGCATTAGATTTTGAGAACTCTATAAGAGTTTCATTGAAATTAAAATGTCTAATTTTCTTTTTCACCTTTTAGATATCCAGAAATTAAGGTTTAACTGCATTTACTCAAAAACTAAAACTCATAGAGATTTGAATGTAACGTTCTGTCAATCAGTTTTGGTAAATTTTCAGAAATATCAGGACTTTTAGTATGGTATTGTATATTTGTCAAAATCAGGCCCAGCTGTGTTACAACTATTAAATTTAATTAAATAACTTTTCCAGAGGAAAAACAACTAATACATTAGGGCTTACGGTCGTTTTTATTTAAATTGTTTTCATTAATTCATATCGAAAACAATACAATTAGAGGTCCTCCACGCGTTCACTAATTATACGTAAATTTTATAAAATTTAATGCAAAAATCATTCGTAACTAATTGGAATACTCATTGAGTCTTCCTAACTTATTAAAATTCCAAATTTCCACTATATGCACGTAACACTTTAATATAAGTTGGTTTTAGGTTCGGAGATTCAAGACTGATTAATGAAACTATGCCACTGTAGTCTGTCTATAACATCTCCTTTGTTTCTATATTATTATTAACCCCTTGGAAGAGGATCTCTGTGCCACGAAAACCTCAAAGCTTCGTTGTTATTATTAAGGTACTTTTTGCCTTTCAAATTGGCGATGTAGATGGGGAAAGTCTCAATTTACGCAGTGTTGAAAGACGTTTTAATTTCAAACTTAAAAAGTAAATGTAGATAAGAATAAGCTCTATTGTCAAGGAAGAAAAAAAGGGTTGTTAATCAATCAACGGTGTAGGTGGCGCACGAAGAATTAAAATATAAAATACATACACGTATAAAACACATAAAAAAAAAAATATTTGCGAAAAAGAAGATAAAGCGTTCGCGGCCCATGATTAATAGTAGGCGCGTCATTTTTCATTGGAAAATCTACGAAAGAAAAACCCTCTTCGCCTATTAATTAATTTTAATTTTGCCTACTGCAGGAGTTTTACTGGGACAATTGTATTGAGAATTGTTTAGTAATGTCATTTTTTTCTTTTGAGCTATACAATAAATAATTTTGTACGGTCCTGTATAAAATACAAAAATTCCATTGCAATCGTTCATCTTTTCGGCTATTGTAAACTTCAAGCCCATAGCAAGGACCATTTTCCTCCCAGGATATACGTACATGTCGTAAATCCACAAAAAACTGTACTTTTGCTATGAAATATTTCACTAGACCGCTTCCTCCATTTTTCAAAATACAGAGTGTTGTTTAAACATCGTCGTCTCGTTTGATGGACTATTGAAAATCAGTTATTGAAATTGAAATGGAAATGGGGCGGAGGCTGTCGAGAGTGTTCTATCTGCAAGGCATTCATCGGCAGTGAATAGCGATCATCGGTCATATTATCGTGTCTCTGCAATGGCTTAATGTGGTCCTAAGTAAAATTTAGGACCCCATTATATTAGACCGCGATGTCCTCGATTTATTACATTCACCATGTTTCCGTTTAGGTACCATGTTTGCTCATGGGTGTATGGTTATGTTTGTATTTGAAAAATAAAAATGTCATGTTTCGATTGTTAACGATCGTCTTTGTATAGCGACAAAATTAAAAAAAAAAACAATTAATATTCAAGGAGAATAAATTATTTTGAACCTAGTGGCTTTTTGAAATTGGGAGGGTGGTAGTTGAAATTAATGGATTTTTATGACGCTATCACAAACAATGACGTAACATTATTTATTTTTAATTTTTCCCATCATTTTTCATTAACGTTCGAAAGATTGTCGTTTTTTCTTTCGAAAAATATTAAACAATAATCGTCGAGGCGCATCCCACAGACACACATACATACAACAAAGTTTCCAGATAATCGGATAAAAATGGAGGAAGTTGATTTATCTCGGGCTATTTGGCAAGTTTCTGATGTAGGACGAATATTGGCTTAGTTTTCGGCCTTTTTGACGATAGCTCGCGAAAGATCTATGAATTTCGACCGTGATTCCCATCGCGAACACAACCAAGGATCTTCTTTCAACAAAAAAAAAAACGTATACTGCGTTATTCAATGCGCGTTGTCTTCATTACGCTGGGTAATATTTTATAATTTTTCGGCCGCATTAAACTTTCAAGTTTATTGTTTTCCCGCCTCCTGAATATAAATAAGGGGATTTAGGCAGCCGGTTATCTTCCGACACCACGGAAAACCTCTTGCAAGAGGTCGATTACAAAACCTGTTGGAAAAATTACGATTCGATACAATCCGGGCTAGTGTTTACTCAAAAATTCTTTTACGTAACCTCAAAGAAAAGTGCACTATTTTGAAAAAAAAGCAGATTTTCAGTAGGAATCTACCATATTTTTTTTTTGTGTACTTGAAATTAGGTTAAAAGCGTTTCATTAAAGTAAAATATATGATTTTCTGGCAAATTGTAGACCGTTAAAAACATGCAAAATTTTTCAAATAATTTATTTTCAAATATAAACGTTGTTTTTTTCTTTTATTGTCTCGTTAAAAAAATTATTAACTCTGCCACTTTGCCATTTTAACGACAAATCTTTACTAAGCTAAGCTGTCATATTGTTGAAAAGCGTAACGAGTTAAGAGTATAATCCAGTCGCAGAAACTTTGAAATACAGCAACTGTCAGTTTATTTTTCTCAATAATCTGGATTCCATTCCAGGTTCAAAGTTATTAACGATGCATATTGATGATTAATGTCATTATTGTTATTATTCTTGAACGTCTTCATGTTCGTCCCACTTGTCGGGCCGGTTAATTAAAAGACGTCGCGGCGCCTGTTTCGGCAAATAGACGCCACTAGAACAGTTTTGCATAAATATTTGGACGTGGACAAGTGGTCGCCGACCAAATGGAATTTTAATTTATTTACAAAATGTGGGTGACGTTGTAACGAAATTAAGCCTCGAACAACAAGGCTCGATACTAGAGATTTATGAAAAAAGTTTATTTGACATGAATATAGGCACAAATACGTGCCGGAAAAATTTGTTCTGTTAATTTCCGATTTGAAAGGCCATAAATAATTTGTTAGGCAAAAAGGTAAGAAAGGTCGATTTGCACCTGGAAAACGAACGGCTAAGGTCCTTATCGACGTTGAACAGCAATGAACTGGGACGCTTCTTATTGGGTTAAGCAGAGATCAAGTCAATGGGCACAGGGTCTCCTCCTGCGGTATTTAATATTGGATTGAATGCCTAAATTGGACTCGCCGTTCATACATAATTCAAATGGAGAGCAGACGACCCGTTTTTGTCAAATATTATTTTGCATTGGCGACTAGAAAAGACCGTATTCTGTTTCCTGATGTCGCATTCAAAGACGTTTTATTTCCTGTTACAAGCTCAAGCATTACAATCCTACCGCCAACCGTAGCAGGACGTTGATTTTGCCGTGTCTTTTTGCCCCTAGGATTAAATGTAAATTTTATTTTTCGTCTTTGTCCATTTCTGATTGTTGCCTGATTGTGTTTTAAGTGTGAATTTTACCACTTGTAAAAGTGTTGGATCGTTGATTTATAGCCATTGGGGGCGTTATTATTTGCCCTCCGGCTCTTCGAACGTCTTTGATAATAGATAATGTTCCGGATATAATGGATTTTCGGTTTGATAGTGTGCTTTTAGGTCTCTTTCCGAAATGGCCGATTAGATTTATGGTTGGCGAATTTAAGCCATCTATTTACGATCTTTAACAGACGATTTTAAAGACATCACGACCAAAAAAAAAGAAAAAAATCGATTTATTATAATGTATCGTTGTTCCGTGGCCGTCCGTCATTCCGGATTTCGAACGCGGTGATTGCCAATGGGTGTTTCCGATTACAACGTGCATCTGGTCGCATCTCTGCTTAGGCTCCTTGTAGGTGAGTAGTCGAAAGAAAACATATTTTGTCGCCAATTGTTGACCGTGTCAATCAGGATTAATAGGAATAACACAAAGTGAAACTGGATAAATCTTGAAATTTTGGGCTTACACAAGATAGAGTTCAATGAAAACTTCATTAGGGTATTGAAGTGGAACGATACTAGCATTTCTTCTGCAATTAATGAATGATATTCAAGAGATGCCTTTTGGCACACTAACTAATAGCGAAAGGATTAATTTCTTTTTTGAAAACAATCTGAATTTTCAATTTGACATTGTCTTAATAAGCGGTTTTTAATAAAAGTTCTAAGATTTTACTTTAGCTCTATCTATAAGTAAGGGGATTTTTCAATTAGTCTGACATTTGTTAGACTGAAGAAGAAATAACAGAACAGACGATTGAGTAGCCATTTGAATGTGTCGTTTTTAGCAAAGCGATACATGAAGGAATATAAATATGATTCTCTCGCGTGTATTTGTTATAAATGGGTTCCTAACTCGGCGAAGTGGAACTTCTACGAAGAAAAAAAAACATTGATGTATGGCGGTTCCTATTTCCCTACTATTCGTTTTCTTCTTGTTGGCAAGGAGGTGGGGACGATTGATAATAAATGCCAGGGTTTATCTCGACTTGTCGCTGCGCATTATCTGAATATAACATCACATTTTGGAAAAAGCTTTTTTTTATTACGTTTTTGATAAATTATTTTTAAATGTTCAATTTCAATACCCTTCTTTCGCTTGATTAATTTTTTTTTATTTATTATTACGCATTCGAACCATATCCAGATAAATTCGCATTTATTTCAAAATCAAAACAAACAAGAGTAAATTTAATAAAAATCAAAAATAATGGAAGAACAATGAAACTCTTGATTTGTCTGTTGCCGCCCACCATAAAAGTTCTACGAATTAAAATTTACATTCATTCGAAAGTTGGAAAATTTAAACTTAAATAAGCCCCGGAATTTTCTGAAAATTTCGGCACTTGCGAGGGCTTTAAACTTGTCTTTGCGCCCGGGTAGTTTTTAATTAGTTTTCCTTGTGGGTGTGCGTTTTGACACGTGTAATTAATATATTTTTCTTTAATTTTTCAGGTGAGTGTCCAAGTAACCAGCAGGAATTCTATTCGTGGTTTTGGTGAGAGAAATATGCGGTTTTCAATTAATTTTCATTCATTAATTATGCATTATTGTAACTGGAAGTGAATCGATAGCAAGCTTCAATGCTAATAGCGCTAATTTATAGCAAATATATTAAGCACGCAAAATAATCTGCATTAATTCTATAGAAAATCTCTGGCCAATTTAGTTATGAAGTATACGTATGCATATTTTCGTTTTGGACATGGAAACGCGTTAATTCCATAGTGGAAAGTTAAATGCGGAACGGGGTGCAGGAAAAAAAGAAAAAAAATGTAAACGAAAAGGTCGTTTTAGGTGAGAGATTTTTTGGCCGACATGCCTGAAGATAAAAAACACGCTTGGTCTCTTTTACAGATAAGGATAGAAAGGGGAACAAAAAAAAAGAAAAAACGATGTTGCTGCGCATGAATTTAAATTAAACATCATCGAGGCCATTAGAAAATATATATTTTAAACAAATCGGCTACAAAAACAGAAAAAAAAATCGCAATGATTTTTAGGGTGTTTATTGTTGCATATGTATCCGTTTTTGGCGCGCTTGAACCTAGTGAACCGCGACAGCTTCAGATCGGGATGGTAATTCATTGATAAACTGTGACATTTGGCAGAGTAATTAGACATAATTTTGTCCCTGGGTGAAATTGCGAATTTGCGCGCCTCTATTTACAATTGTACTACATGAAATAACTCGGAGCTGGATTAATTAACATTGTTGGGCCAATAACTTATTGTTTATTTATGGTTTTGTTTGTATCTCCGAATGGATTTCCAATATTTTCTCTTTGAAAAATTGTTTCTATTTTTGTGACCAATCAAAATCGGGACTTGGACGCTGCCACTGTTGCTTACTGTAGTTCATTTTGAAACTCTTACGTACTAAACAGGAATCGCATCTATTGTATGTAATACACGATGCAGCACTATTATTTTAAACTGGTTATCCGGCGCTTATGTAAAATGCAACGGCATCCTACCGTTTCGCGTAAGCAAGTCATATAGACAATTTGCGCAAATGGAAATCGTATGAAGTAAAAGAAGAAGGAAGAGGGAAGAAGAAGAAAGAAGGAAGAAGAAGAAGAAGAAGAAGAAGGAGAAAGCGATCTACTGGATTCCAGGAAAATTCAATTTTATACCGGCACACAATCCCCCTCCAGCTGAATGTCTTTTAAAAAGTCGTGTCTGATTAGAATAAAGCGAAGTTAAGGTGTAATCCTTTTGTCAACTTTTATCACAACCGGTGAAATTTACAAATTATGTATGTTTCAAAAAGTTTTCACCTACAACAGCAGTACACATTTTCCGAAACGAAGCCTTAAAAATAGTTTCGTTTACAACCTCTCAGTTCGCATCTCTAAAAACGTCTGCGACATTTGTTGACGAAACGTCAATTCAATATTTTTTCTTTTGTTGTCAATTATCGAAATTTGCTGCAAGTTAATTGTCCATTTGGGACCCACAGCTTAAAAGGCTTAAGAGAACTTAAACTCATTGTCATTAATACGATTTATTTCGAACTGCGGGAAATGTGCTAATTGGATCCAGTAGGTCCAGATTGTCCTGGCCGCAATTTAAGGCCAGGAAAACGATCATGTGGCTCCCATGGTTTGGACCCAATTTTGTTGCAACGACTCATTGATTTATCTCGTCGAATTCATAATTTTCCAAACTATGACGCGCCACTTTTCGGATTAGTTTCCATCCCCTCGCTGTTGGAAAGTGGAGTTCAATGTCATTAATCAAACATCACATACGGCTTTTGGAACGTCGTCGTCTAAAAGACATAGAGAGTCAGGTATTTAATCAACTTCGCTTGTAATCAACGGGTTGTTATTATTATCGTTCAACCCATACGCGTAAACATATACATACATATAATACAAACATGGATGCGCGATTGAAAACTAGCTTTTGGGGCTGTATTGACGACAGAGTTGACGTTCAGAAGCGATAATTAAGCACACGACATAAAAGGACACATTTAAAAATTTAATGGAAAACGCGTTTGAGCATAATCATTACCAAACGTTGGAATGTTAAATGTCATTGGTTTTGAACGAGTGCCAGATTGGAAAGTCTTCTTTTTTTTTACTAAACGTTGTGCATGAATACAGTGGGACAATTTCCTTATAATAAAAAACCAAAAGGAAATTCACTTGAACTTGGAAGAAATTCATTCCAGTTATATGACAGCCATTAAACGATTCCGAATTTTGCATTAATCTATTAGTTAATTCGTCTGTCAATTCTGTCCTGTCAATTAATTCAACAACTTCAACTTACTTGGTTGTAATTATAAACAGTCATATTATTATTTGATAAAATATTAATGGATTTTCCGTTTGTGTCACAGGATTTTTCATTTCTTAATAATTAATTTCCGTTTAAATGCCTCAAACAACAATAAACGTTTGCACAAATGCACAATCATTTTTGGGCAAACGGAATACGATAACGTTCTGTTTTTCCAGTCCATTTATAATTCTCACCAATTTAATTTAATTAAAATACAAACGACATATCAGTGTGTATGTTTTTTGGAATTTTTCGTTTAAATTTAGTTATAAACAGGGCTATAAGCTTATTATAATGAATAATTATGAACTATGAAAATTAATTAATTAGGTATTTACCTATATGAAATGTAACAATTTCATTGTTATTAATTTGCTAATTAGTTTGAAAATTGATTTGTCATCAATAGAGTAATTACTGGGTTTTGAAAGCTTAATTAGTCATTTTTTTCTACAGAGATAGAGTCAAACGAAAAGCTCAAAATTCTTGTGAAATAATGAATTTTTATGTAGTATATTATGCATCGAGGTGGAAGTTCATCATTCCGACAACGGATGGTTTGTGTTCCACAGAAATATTTTGTACGTTGTATTTAAGTACGAGATACTTTTCAATTGCACTTCTACATACACTGAATAAAAAAAAACACCAGACACTCTTAGATTTTTCGGTTTTCTAAAATAATATTTACGATTTCATATTTTATTTATAACGCAATGTAAATATAAATTGGTTGTGTTTTGTTGAACTTTGCCTAAAAAATAAAAATACATTAATAGCAAATAATGTAGGATATAAACATATGATAAAGATTCATATATAAAAATTGTTTATCACGCACTGTTTGTAATGTTAATTGTTGTATTTTCAACAAAATAAAAAAAAATTGAATATGTTGTAAAAATGAAAGAATCAACACAATTACAATTGAATTTTTGCTTAAATTTTCAGTAAAAGATTTGAAATAAATGTATTAAAAAAGATAAATTTTTTTATCAAATAGATATACAATCGAACCTGAATAAATGGGGTCTCTGGATAAATGGGAAACCTCTATAATTTGGATGTATAATTCAGTCCAAGTGAGATTCAATATTAGAAAATCTGTTTAAGTAAGATCTCGGGTAATTGAGATATCTCTATAAGTGGAAATTTAAAAATGGTACCATCAGATCTCATTTATCCAGTTTATACTATGTATATAGGGTGTTTGGAAATTCAGTACATTAATTTTAATGGTAGATTTCTGGCAAAATTCTGAGTGGAAAATCTGTATAACAAATTTGAACTACAGCCCCAAACATCTGTTCAATAGGAGCGATTTTTTATTTAAACTGATCAATATTTGATGCGAACTTTCAGAATGATAATTGGTTAAAATCAATTAAAAATCGCTCCTATTGGTCAGATATTTGGAGCATAGTTAAAATTTGGGGCATTTTTGAAAAAAATGTTATCTATATAGATTTTTGTCAGGATTTTGCCATTAAAATTAATGTACTAAATTTTCGAACACTCTGTATATGGGTAAATATTTGATATTGGGTCTTAATTCATCAATTAATGGCAATATTATAGGTTTCTTTATAAATTTTTGCACAGTTTATATTAAATATGATGAGTATGCTTGAATACTAAATGGACAAAATATTTGTTATACATTAGTATACATATAGTATTTAAATTGTTTTTCAAATCCATAGGATTTACAAACTTCAGATGAATTATTTATAACTAATAACACTGAGCAACAAATTTAAGGGATTTTTTTTCCTGGGATCTGATGCTGTTTTCCAAAAGAATTTGGTACCCTGAAGCCAAATCCGACCGGATAATTGCATCATTACATCACAATCTTGAGATAATTAAGTCTAAATAGTTCAAAAATCGTGTTTGTAACCGACTTCAAGAGCTCATCATATACATTAGGTATATTTGAGTAACAACTTTTTTTAAACTTTTGGGTATCTACATTACACACAGTATAGTACTCTGTATTTTGAAAAATTTCCGGTCAAGTAGACTTTGGAATTACTTGATACCGAATCAATATGTCTTTGGTATGTTCTCCTACGTAATCTTGAACATTAACAAATAAACTTCACCTCACTTAAATACGACTTCCTTAATAAATCTAAGATACACGGACTCGCTATCAAATACTTTCAAAGCCTATTTGATTGAAAATTCTTTAAAACACACGGTATTATTCTTCACATTCAACATACATTGTCGATTTTTAATACACGGTTTTTTGCGATGAGATATTAAAATTTGAAGTTGTACGCTTACATGTCTCTGTTGAGCTACCTTTCATAAGCCACCTAATTAACTATAACTGCCAAATTGACACTTGTCATAAGTACATCTGACAAAAAAAATTATTTAATATCGGCTCTAGTAAATATAATTTGTAAAAATGTCGTGAAAATGTATTAATATACATATAGTCCTCTGATCATTTGTGATGTATTTATGACAAGCATTAATTTGGCAGATACTTATACTTCATTAAGTGACTTATGAAAGGTAGCTCGGCACAGACGTGTAAGCCTACAACTTCAAACTTGAATATCTCGTTGAAACAAAATCGGGTAATAAAAACCGACAATGCATTTTGAAAGTGAAGAATAGTACTATCTAATGCAGGGACTAAAAATATTTAAAAAAAATTTTTTACTCAGATATAAGCTCTTTAAGTCGGTTAAAAACACCACTATCTAGATTTAATTATCTCAAGATTTTGATCTAATAAAGCAATTCTGCGGTCGGATTTGGGTTCAGCATCAAAATTTCTATAAGAAATGCTTATTTTCATTTTAGATAAAAAAAATCATGTTGACCAGTGTAATTGGGAATTTTAATTAATTTAAAGCACTTTCTTTATTAAATTTTTCAAGTTTTAGACATTTGCATTTTATTGTTGTATTTAAGGGCATCTATTTTATTATGCTCCTGGTTTTCTTTGCAGAAACGTCTTAATTTTTTGTTTCATTCTTATTTGATCGATTTAATTTTTTGACCCTTGAAATTGATAAATTTCTTTAAATCTAAATGAAAAATTTGAGAAATTTTAAATTATTTGTTTTCGGTATAAAATTAGACAGGGAAATTATATATTTTAGGTCAAAGTATTTTTTTTGTTCCAAAAACATTATAATGTTTTTATAATTCTGTACCCCAGAGGCATAGAACACCATGTGCCATTCACGAAACTTTTGGAACATTGAGAAACAAAGTTATTTGCATTAATTACTTCTAATTGTAAGTAAAACTGTACATGGTGTCAATGACCCGTACTGTATATCGGCAGTCTTCAAATATTCGACATAGTGTTATATACCTCACGAAAGAGGACGACGAATTTAAAGGGTGTCCCAAAATTTACGCAAGAAGTCATTTTAAAATAAATCACAAGTTTTTAATTGAAAATTGTTTTTTTATTGATTCATGAAGTATACAGTACAGGGTAATGTTATATAACAGAATACTGGTTAAGTGGCGTTCACAGGTAAAACTGGCAAATACACAGTCTTGTGTAGAAATTTTCCATGAATATCGTTGATACAGTGCTTAGTTTCTTTTTTCAAGGCATGGATGGTAATTTATAATTGGTTTGTTAGCATAAACCTTAGATTTCAAAAAACCTCAAAGAAAAATTCCATAGATCAAGTCACATAGTAATTTGGGACTTTTCCTGCTTTGGTGACCGAAAGTAGTTGTCGTAATCATGTGATTTAACACCTCTAGACTTTCTTCTGTGGGGTTTTGTGAAGTCTCACTTTTATGCCAACAAGCCCATAACCATCAAAAGTGTATTCTGTATCAACAAAATATCGCTATATGCATGCAAAACTATTATTGAAAATTTCGCCAAAATAGTTTGAGGAGGTTGTGCCACTAAAGCTGTGGCGGCCATTTCTCTACTGCTGCTCTTCTATACAAAACCCTATACTGTTTACTTTATCACTCAATAAAAAAATTAATTTTTGATTAAAAACCTGTGTTTTCTTTCAGAATTACTTCTTGCGTGAATTTTGCGACACCCTTTATTAAAACTACCATAAATATTAATTTTCATAAAATTTGGACATAGTGTTTTATGCCTCCGGGATACAGAATTAAAGTTCTATCAATATTACCGATTACTTAAAATATAATTATAGTAAAAAATATAGGTAATACTTATCTTAATCAGCAGTGGAATTACATATAGATTGGTACAAACGCTACCTAGAAAGCTGATGATCGTTTGAGGACCAATTCAAAAAGGACAAAGAACGTATTACGTCATTGGTGACTTTCATTATCGCAATAGTACCTATCTTCTAATATTTTCACAAATGCCTTTGTGTTTTCGTTAAATATTGAGAATTAAACAATTGACAAGGCAATTACCCAAAAGTAAAGGATCACGTATTTAGAGAAAATTTCCTTAATTAACTAGACTCCATTTTTGTTTTAAAACTGCACAAGATTAAGATAACATAGTTTAGATTAAATGAGTACAATATAAAGTTAAAATTAATATTATTTTAGTGCCATAATTATATTAATAGATACAGTGTCCAAAATGGGACATGGCAAGGGAATTACATTTTGACACTTTAGTAACAATTTGTGGAAAATATAAAAATATTTGTTCCGCCAAATTTAACATCCTATTAATATAATGGACTATACATGCTCTGGATCGCATTTAGTTATATGATATGACACGCTACAAAAAATTAACATAAGGAGATAAGCCTGGATCCAATTATTTAATATTGACCAATATATCAAAAAAAAAAATATAACTGTCCGGTTTTTTTTTTATGTTGAGTGTATTTTAGTTATCTTCATGGAAGACTTCAAATTCATTCTTCATACAATAAATTCAGTTGTGTACAAAATTTTACACAAATTCAGCATCCACAAATCAGATGTTTCCTACAATTTCTTTCAGAAGTCCAAGCAAATGGAAATCACATGATAATAAATCTGAACTATAGGGTGTATGTGTTTTCCTATTCAACCATATATTTGGATAATGTTATCATGAATGAGAATGACACCTCTAAATTACGTCTTTTTGTACGAAAAGCAGGTTTAACTTTTCCAGATTGTGATTATCAATCATAGCCCAGCATTAATGGTTTAAAAAATCTGTATAAATTACACATTTTGCATTTCGAAACAAAATAGACATAAAACTTTCTGACTGATAGAACGAGTTTCGTATTCTAAAGAGCTGGCGATGTTTTGTGCCTTCATTCTCCATTTTAAAACTATAATAATCGTTTGGAATGCGGTCAGGGCAATAAGAAGAACATGTTTAATAATTAAAAATGGAAATTTTCAATTTCAAAGTAAGTAATAAAGTCAAATAAGAACTTTATTATTTAAAATTTAGAAATAATAGAAATAACACAGTTGCTTTTGAGATGTATTTGAGAACCCTTTTTCACCTTCCAATTTTTATTTGACTCCATCTCGTACATCAATTTCACTGTTTATTTTCGAAAGTGATCGATCATACATGACAATCTAATGTTTTTCGAATATTCATTTTCCCTAAAAAATGATGATACATCTCTTTTTTATATTTAATATTGAATTTCTTGTTTCCTGAACGATTTTTCAATTAAGATATTCCGAGAATCAAACTGCACGAGTTGATTTGTTGGGTTAAGGACAAAATGGGAGGGAGATGGATTAAAATAAATAGATATACGGTCCAGTTTGGGAAAATTTTATGGGAACGCGTCTGTTTGTTAGTGTCCAACCAGACTTGCGAAAGCTCTAAGTATATTTTCGAGCCGGAGCGACAATATTAATGTAAAATAAGCCTCTCGAAGCGTAGTTTTATGACTAATAACCGTTCTGAATAATAGTTGTATGTAAATTTTCTGGGTAATTTTGGGAAGAGAAACGTTTGCTGTTGCCGTTGTAGCACTTGGCACCGATCCAGAAACGGGTAGAGCTTCACCTGGACGACGTCAGGAAGTAGCAGGATTTATTCGGCTCTTTGAAATTATGAATTGCGAGCAAAAGAAGAAAATTGGTAACAGCTTTAAGATAAATCGATTGAATCCTTCTCTTCGAATTTCGTGCTATTTTTTTTTTACTTAACACGTCTGTTCACATTTTCCTCTCATATACTGTATAGACGTCAAACAATAATGCCTTTTTAACTCAGATATATAGCTGGAGTATTCATTGAAAACTCCTGGTAAATAATAAGACCCCTTCCGGTTGACGGATTGAGGCTCGATGCCTTCGTCGCCCAGAAATAAATTGAAAATAACTATTTCCCGTACGCGTTGACGGGCGCAAATTTTTCCGTAGCAACGATTTCCACCTTTAAAACAACTGAACGAACGAAGGAAAATTTAGGAGAGCTTTTACGTTTTCCATCCTTGGAAAATGTGTTTTTCCTTTAGTTCTAATGGGTTCTTTTCTATTTTTAACTCTTAAAACTTCACTCGGACAAAACGGTAATGCCACCTCCCACACCCCACCATTTCTTTTGGTTTTTTCTTCTATCTCATTCTTTCTGAATGGAATTATGTAGGAAAATTTCAAAGGAAAAATACAGAAGGCACTCGGCAGCAGTTTGGCATATTATTTGGTTTTTTTTTAGAAAGAAAACATCGTTTTTGATACAATAAAGCGAATCGAACATAAACATTTATTGGAAGTTGTCTTATTGTTTATTTTTCTTGAGTGAATATAAACTAATTAATCTTTAATGATCAATGCAAAAATTAATATGAATGTTCGAATCTTTTACTGTCGCCTGACTATATTCGGAAAACTTGAATTGATTGACATGTTTATTCATAGAAATTTAATTTAGTACTAGAAATATACAGGGCCGGTCATGAAAAACAGATGCGAACAGTTTGTTGTTTCCAAAATTTTCTGTACAAGAAAAAAGTTGAGTTTAAAATTTTTAATAATGCAGCCTGTATAAACGTTCTTGATAATTCCTTTAAATGGATCATTGTGGAATTTTGGAATTTCTTGTGGTATTTCAAATTTCAATGTTCTCTCGGTTCTCACTCTCATAGTTTACACATCTTAGTTTTCAGGTGGTATTTTAGAAATCTTGTTGGTTTCTTTTATTTTATCAAAGTATTTGTTTTTTAGTGATCATCGCTTTCAGACAGTTTTTTTCTCAAATTTTTTCTTTGTTAATGGAAATAGTAGAGACAAAGATGTGTAGATTATCTTAAACATTCAGTATGATATTATTTACATTAGGAATTCACTTTGGAGAATGTACTCTTCGTCTAGGAAATCACTAAGGTTTTAAAGAGCCACTCCTACTAATTGAGTTACCAAGAAATGTTCTTTTGAATTCATTTTTTTCATGGCCCTCTTAGAGATTGATTTGTTCTTTTGTTTTATTTTTTTTTTTTGTAAAACGATATTTTAACAAATATCATTTATTTACTTCATTCGCTAATGGAATTCTTAAAGAACATTAAAATATAAACTGGCAATTATTTTAATATGAATATCTTGAGAAAATAAAAACATCCTGTATTATAAGTCGTTTTTCGTGTATTCGTGATGGGTGGAAAATAGATGAAGACGATTCAACTGTGATCTTTCGTTATAAATTGTCGACGCAAATAAGCGAAAAATAAATCCTTTACGCGAATGATGAATTTATTTCCGTCGACAAAGCTTCATCCAGTATTCTTTCTCTTCTGGAAAAATGCCGTTTTTATCCATATAATCAACGTCACTTTCCCTTCTTGCGCTTCACGTTAAAATGCCTAATGTATTTTATTTTATTTCGGAAAATTCTCTTACCGTGTCGTGCTATTAAATACTGAAATATTTTAGACGAAAGCGAAAATTCACGCTGGATACATTGTATGCACTAATTACCCATGAGCAACTGCTGTTGCTGCTACTACTACTACCAACTTACTCCGAGCCTCGACTATTATTAATCTCAATTTTCTTTCACGCTCTTTTACTCCCCATGAATTTATTATTTCGAAACGTTTCGCCCGAGTGCGCGCTGATCTAAAAGTGGAAAAAAAAACCAACACTGTATGAAGAGGAAAGGAAAATGGTCTGATCTTAATGGAAAAATGAAATTAATTTTGCGCCACTTCGCCAGTTTTGTTTTTCAAAACGTATGAGTATGCGAAACTATAAGAAGGAACAGCAGAAATGTGTACACGCAGGTGTTTCTAGCAGGAAAAATCTTCGTGCCGAAATGATGCCCGGCAACATACGTAGAGGTGATAAATTACGAATTTAATCTCGTTGGACGGTGATGAATCACCAATGGATAGAGATTGAACTGGATAGGGGATAATAGAGCGGTTAAAAGACTTTTCTGGTATCAGAAGTTCCAAAAGTCTTCTTTTGTCTCTGTTTCCCGATTAACAACGCAAACACCTCTTCTTCTATTATGAAAGCGCCATCGTCATTTTCTTCGAGTTCCTTTGGCACACAGAGGAGGGTAGTAAATTTGAGTCTGTCTCTTAGCTGTACAAACGGGCTCGGATTAATCGGCTTTGCTTAAATTTCTAAGCTTCTTAGTACTGGTATTGTCTCACTGTTTTAGATGGGAAAACAATCGTTCTTTATTATTTGAAAATAACCTATATTTTTGTTAGTCTTTATCCTCATTTCTCAGTTGAATTACTGTGAAATGACGTGTGTGTTTCCAAGTGGTCTCCCTAGTTTTGGCATGTTTGTATTCAACGTGATCGTTATCGTTGAGAGATGATTAATGTATTTTTTTCTTCAAACTAATACAGGCAACACATCATAAATACTCGAACTCTATTAAAGCAAGTTTCTTTCCCAAATCCGGGTTTCACTATTAAGGAAATTCAACGAGATGGTATTCATTAGACAAACTTTAGATGACGACGAACAGTGAGTGAGTGAAAGAGGGATAGAGTTTAATTAAAACGTCTATTTCCCGTCATGCACCCGTCGAATAGAACAACGGAACGTGTAAAAGACGAAAAATGACTTCGGAGAAAAAATTGCCCGAAATATATTCCTAAGTAATTAAAGGAAAATTTCCATTTAAGGAAAATTCTTGAAGCAAATTCTTAAGCAAGACATACATCTGCCTGGGGGATAGGTTTGCTTAAGCCTCGTTTAGACTTCAAATAAAAATTTTGTACACATCTCATTAAGCGGGATAAATATTCCAGCTTCTTCTCGATTTAAGTTTTGCCGACCTGTTTATATAGGATGTGGCTTAAATTAATCAGAAAATTTGCGTTGCTTGTTGGGGTTTCATGAAAACGGGAATGAAAAAACTTCTCTGCACCAGAGACGTAAAGCGATCAATTGCTGAAATCTTAAATCTACTCTCGACTCACGTGGCCATTGGATACAGCGACCACTAAATTCTGGATCGAGTGAAGTTTTCAAAGTTAAAATTGCATTAAAGATTGCAAGTTTCCAACGCAGTAATGGAAAATGAAAATTTTACGAAATAGTAGGTTGTAGAGTAAAAACAAACAAAGGAACATTGAGTATCCTCTAGATCCAGATCCATCAAGGGTTTCAGACATTTCAAACATTGCAGTCGTCAAAAATAGTCATTTTCCCCGCGTTCTGTGATTTACTAAACTTTCCTTTAAGAATTTCCAATGGATTTTGAATTGGCGTTCTTCACATGCAGTTGTTTAGAAATCGATTTAAGAGGGATTTTTGGAAAGTCCTTGGAATTAAGTGTACGATTCCTTGTGAGAAATTGTAGTAAGAAGTTCTCCATTTACAAAAGAGTTAATTTTCCTAAAAAGTCTATATAAACAATGAGGATCATTAAGAGCAGGAGCATACACAATGGCCCCGAAGGGCTTGAAGAAATGCGCGAGAGGTCGCTATTTTTGCATAAAAACCTGTAAATAAGTTGGAGCGCTTCCAGCTTGTTACGAAAGATGAAAATCAAGTAAGTTATTTAAAGTTTGCGCCCTTCGTCACTTAATTCGTATTATGAAGAGACCTTTTGTTGTTGTCGTACAAGGACGAGAATTCCACACGAGGAACTATCAAAACAACGTCGGAAAGTTGACGTGCTAGCAAGGGGATGTATTGTTAATTTTCAGAACGAAATATTAATTAACTTTTGACGCAAAAAGAATTTCAATCTTGAAACGTGAAGGGCAAAGTGGTTTATCACTTTAATGAGGCTTTTGCGTTATCTGCCCTGACCGTTTAGTCATCATTGTTTTGTTACAGTTCGGAGCCACTTAAAAGCTCTGGAATGCAAGGAAATTAGGGAAAACCCTAATTTCCTTGCATTCCAGGTTTTCGGTTCGGTCGAAGTGGAACCAAACACCCCCTATTGCCCCATTGAGAAAATAAAAGATTTGCTCTTTATGCCGTTGGAGGATTTAGGACGTAATTCAAAGTCCACTTCTTAACGTTGTGCATAGTCATGTCTTATCTCAAGAGCTCCAGCTATTTTAGACTTGTGAAGCGTTAAATTCGTCGCTCTTGTGATCACGTTTGCAAATTATTGACGTTTAACGCACGAAAGATTAAACAGTGGGCTATTAACGGACGGTCGGTTACGTTTTCGAGTAAATTTAACGCGCCCCCCGATCATTTAGATGATATGCTCTTCGATTTGATTAGTTGTTTCAAATTTTATTGAAATCAGCAATTTTCCAGGTACTACGAATTGGAAATGTTAATGAATTTTTAATATCGCATCACGATTTATACGTCTTTTGAAATATCCGCTACTAGACTAGTTTAATAATCCTGTGCCAACTCGGAAAATTTACCTCCTAGGGATTTCCTGGATCCTGTGACGTTATCCGGTAATGGCAAATAAAAAATTCCACGTGTCAAACGCAAACGAACCGCGCCATTTCGATAGTAGAAGTTCGCGATGAGCGTGATCTGAATTTTATAATATCCCTCTTAGTTTAAATCATTAAAAAGTTGCAATTAAAAATCCAGGGGCATAACTACTATTTTTGTGGAAGCAACTAAATGGAATGGACATCATAAATATCTTCTGAGCATATTTCATAATTGTTTCAGATAAAAAGAACCCACTTTCAGGAGAATTAATTTTTTGAAGATAAATCAACGACAACGAAATTATTAATTAATATGTTTCTCTCATTCTTCCCACTAAGTTTAGAAACGTGTTTTTTTAATTGTAATTCCACTGAGCATGGAGCGACATCTCGCGTTCTACCTTTGCAACATTGCAATGGAAACTCTAGGGGGCGCACCTACGAATTTGTCCATTTGGAAATTCTGTGAGATATTGATTGTCGATATCAAACCTTCAAAGATGAGTCGTGAGAGGGCGCTACGCACTACCAGGAGATTTGCAAATGTGAGAATTAGCTTCGTTTCATATCTTGAACGAGACAAATGAAACATCTTTTGTCATATTATGTAGATGTGTCAAGCCATCTAGTTTGGCCGCCAAGACACGTGCACGTAGGGAAACAAATGCGTCTCATGGAAATTGCCTTCATTACGCCACGACGTTTTTCACTCCCTTGGGAAAATGTAGAAATTAGGAAAATAACACGGAAATGTCGAAAAATCTCTAATTAGGTCTGGAAATAATGCGATGGGCTTTCGAATCCTGAGGATATTTGTTGACCACCCATTTTTAGAATTGGCGAGAGTTTCAATGAAAATTTCCGTTTTTGTAAGCGTAGCATTGCTCGCTAGATTCGTATATTTCCTATATTTTCCAACGGCGTTTATAAATAATGTTGATTAACGACTGTGTTGAAAGAGATAGAGAGATGTCGATGATTAATTCCTATTGGTTTTCGGTTAAGATAAGGAAACACGAAAAGATTAAATGGAAACTTGATCAATTCAATTCATTGGTTAAGCAAATGGACACGAAAAATTATTTGAAATATTGAAAAATTGAAATGCAATCGATTTTTAATTAAATTTATACATAAATACAAGTGCAAACTCTCAGAATGCAATCCAGATGAAGAAATTTTGTGATACGTATTAATATTTGGATGATTGGTAAATTTTCCAGGACTAGGTTAATGGTCATTTCGGTTCAACAGCTTGTATTATTGAGAGTATTTTTTGAAACAGCAGTATCATCGAACAGAACAAAGAACTAACAGGTGATCTGAAATATCTGGATATCCAAAAAAATCATCTAAAGAAATGCGAACCAATAAGCGATTAGTGATAGTCATTACAGTCACAAAGGAATAAAGTAAATGATATAAAAATTTGATAACCAATTCATCATGGATGGAACTAGTACGTTTTGTAAAATGATCAAAAACTATCAGACTGTCACATTCAGTTTTATTAAGGGGCCAATCAATTGTTTATCTTTCAGTATAAGTGGTAAATTCCAAACTTACACATTATCAGGAAAGAATTTTATTTGAGTTTTCAATTCAATAGGCTTATTTGTGGATTTTATAGGGAAACGCGTCCAATACTTGAGGGTCAACAAAGGATAATCCTGGCTTAAGGACGTTTGGGTCTGAGTTTGCAATACAAAATAAGGTTTTTTAAAGGTATCATACCAACTTCAAAGGGTTTTGTTATGCAAACGAACCATTCACCTTTATCGAAACGATTTACAATTAAATAGTCTCTTAGGTATTTTGCTCTGGCAAAAGGAAAAATGTTCAATTTTCTATATTTCGGATTTACATTTGCCAAATCAAGGCACGATTTAAAAAATATTTAAATGCAAATTTTTCATTGCAACTTTCGAAATCAACCACAGCCGCATTTCCTCCATAACCCGGTTTAGATGCGGACGACTAAATTGTTTTTGTTTTGCGCCAGCGGTAAAACGAAATTAGATCGTTTTAAAGCTGGAAAAAGGGAATGAAAACAATGTGTTATGTTTGGCCTACCCAGTATGTGAAGCCCGTTACGGGAAACAATACCTCTGACCTGCCATAATTTATTTTGCGCTAACATTTTCAATATGTCTGGAAATTAATACTATATAGCCAAAGTAGGATCCGGGGGTCCCGGAGCAACCTGTTCCTAATTAAAATTAATTGGCGGATTTACTGGGAAGGGAAATTGAAGCGATGATAATACCAAAAACGTTTTCATCAGAGCTTTTTTTTCCCATTTCTAATGTCATTTATTTGGTTTGCGGTTTGGTATTTGGTTTGGGCATTGGAACAACAGTTGATATTTGGAAAACTTTAAACAACTCATGGAACCAGGGCCGATAATATACATGCAATATTTTTCTTTCCTTGGGCTATTTTGAGATGAGTAACTCGTTTCTCTCATTGACATAACCGTGCATATATTCATTTGAAAGTGGTATTGTTATAATTTTAATTAATAATTAAAACCCGATTAATTAACCATGGAAAATGATATGGTATCAATTTAACTGTTAGAAAATCGATATTTTAACTTTCCGATTTGACCAAGTTTGTTTTCAAACAAATTCTTCAAGAATTGGTGGCGACAGAGACAAAGAGAGATTTCCTGTTCAGGGTTTGGATGGATACACTTTTCCCGTAGGAATAAAATGTTTGAGAATAGTATCCTGAAACAGTAAAATTTTCCACTCGAATGGATAAAATTTAAACCAATATAAGCCTTATAGTAGAATGGTGTATTATATCCTATTGAATTGTGAATAATGGGCACGTGTATGCTATTCAAGACAATTTAATTGGTCCTCAATTTGGGTAACTGCTTGAAGATCGCTATAAATCGAAACAAGACAGAGGTAAATTTATACAGCAAACACGACAAGGTTCGATATTCTCAGAATAAACTGAAACTTTTTAAATACCTATTAAAGTGTACAGTAAATTGTCTATTTTTCAAGCGTCGTGTTTCTAAATTAAACACCTAAATGTATCTGGCAGAACATAAATTAACTTTTAGCTATATTTATCTTAACTAGAATCGCGCTGTAACAAAATAATAATACACGGTCATTACGACTAATTTGATTTACTTTGTTAATTAGTATTCGTTGGATCAAAAACAGTTGATTGAATATTATTTCATCGCTTGCTCTGACGCCAGTATTCTATACTAACACAACAAAATATATTTAATACATGGTATATTCAATGAAACATAGAGAAATTTTGAAATTACATATTACGCAATCATAATTTTTTTTATAAATGTCATAGTTTAAATCACTTTAAGTAAAAAGTTTCAGATTTATGCAAATATATATATATATATATATATATGCTTCCGCAAACGCACAGAAATTTGGATAACTTACTAGATATAATAATGGTGAAACTTATGCAGAAGCTATTTGAAAAATTAACATCACTGTGGGTGATTATATAACATCATTTCGCACGACAAACGTTGTTGTCAAAAATGTAATTTCTGGATCAAATTGATGATGTGCATAAGATCCTAATCCGTGTTCGATTAATAGGATTATCTGGAAACATTGCTACTGGAGCTGATTATGTTACCGAAAGTTCAGGTCTCAGTCCAAGTCGATTACAATGTTGATAACAATGGAGTATATTTGACATCAACCGACAAAGTATTTCGCACAAAGGTCTTGGCCTATATGCATATAAAGTGCGAATGACACGAGATTTCAGGCCCTGATTTTCTCATTCGGTGTTGGAAATACAGGTTGATGAGTGTAATTTTTCTAAGAGACCCATTTCCATTTGCAAGGCTCCATCAGTAAACAAAATTTGCCAAAATGGAACTCCGGAGACCCTAAGGTCGAATAACATATCCATCAACAAAGGGCTCCTCCCCTATTAAACAATGGTGACGGACATCTTGTGGCTTAAAGTGGATGATTTAGAAGTTGCAGGATGGTGCCACATGACACACAAGTTGCAAAAGAGTGATTGAGCTGTTAAAAAATATTGAAAACACCATACAGAAAATAACTGAATTAATTTGATGGGTCTTAGCGATTTTCCTTAAAATGGCTGTTCAATATTTTACCGAACATGTAAAAATCCGTTCTTTTACAAAAAACCCTATACCTATAGTATCATAAATCGTTCAATGTCGAGCCCAAAGTCTTGGATTACGCACCGTTACGTGTTACCTCAAATGTCTATTGGCGCTTTAACATTCAACATCTAAAGCCCCCGTCAGGGTAGCACCTGAAGCGCATCTAATTTCCACCACAATTATTGGACGATTTCTCATAAATGTTTAGCGGATCCGCGTATTTTTCGCTTGAAGCGACAACAGCGAGGCCATTTCGGTCTGCGCCCAGGCGCCTTCTCCCGCCGATGGGTGTTCGTAATTTGTCAGTGTTGCCTATACTGTTGCCTCCACGAGATTGCGTCTCCTGGTGCACTTTTCCTCTATTTTTGTCCGCGAACGAATGAAGTGGTAGCGAACGGTGGTGATTCTGGTGGGTGACTAGTGATACTATCAATATTGTGATATGTTTTGTGATACAGGCCTCGAATTGTTGTTTTTTGGGTGATGGTTGACCCTTTTAAAGTGTTTTGGGTCCTTACGAACAGCACTTATATTGGTAAAAATAAACTTTTACAGTTCACTGAAAGTTTTGCGGTTCACAAAACGAATACGTTCTGTCACAGTTACAGTGTTTCATTTTATTTAAATTGGGTTTTGTTGTCCGAACAATGTCTCTCACTGCTTTGTCACTGCCTCTCGATAAGGTTTTTGGCAACTCTCTAAGGAGTTTGATGAAGTTCACCGTCTGAATACCAAAACAGAGTTTAGTTTCGGACGCTTTTGGGCAAAATTAGCTTTATTATTCAACGCGAAACTTTCTTACGATATTTTAACTCGTTCCGTCTTTTTCTCTCTTTCTCTCTCTGAACTCTAGTTCGCGCGCGAGATTTTCCTCATACCAGTCTTTTTTTTGGTAGCTCCACTAAAACTAATCGATTACGTGGGCATTCGGAGAATTTCTAGATAATGCGAATTTAATGAGACAGAGTTGCATCCAGCCCATATAAAACACGTTTCCAAAACGTCCAAAGTTCGAATGGAATGCACTAATGGTAGGTGCGTCGTTCGACTGACCAATTGGGACATTGTTTAGCAATTTTACTTAATTGCAGATTAATTTGTCAAAGCATTGTCAATGCTAAATTTTCGCAATGAAAATGTGAATGAAACATTTCAAAGGTTTTATTCGAGCAGTTTCAAAATTTATCAATTTACGTGATGTGACATTTGAAAATTTGCGTTGAGAAGACATTCCCTATGGCATGTTTTTAGACATTTGTTCATGAGAATTATAGTATAGTGTTCTATATGTATAATTTTTAGTGGAGTAATTCAAACTTATACAGAATCAGCATAACATCAATCAATTTTAAATCATCCAAATCAAACGCTCAATCAACTGTCTTGCAATGTTCAAAGATACTTTTTGAAGTCTTTTTTTTTTGTAAAGCCCTACAAATTGACAATTGGTTAATGAAAATTACCACGATATTAATCGATTCCAATTAGGTTTTTCCACCATTATTTCTGAAAGTTTTATTTTTTTAAGAGCCCACCACATGGAAGATCACTTTTACAATCTGTTGATTATTTCGACGGTGACTCTGAAGTATCGACAATATGCTCGTTATGTATTTAAATTTCGCTGCTAATTAAGGACCACCCTATTGTATATGTATATGTACATACATGTTAAATGTATTTTTATATGTCTAATAAATTGAAGCAAAGAGTGGATTTGTTAATTGTGCATATGTTATGGGGCTTTTTGAGTATATTTTTAAGTTCAGGAAACGTGAATATAATCCAATTAAAACGGCAACCCCCTCTATTTTCCAAGCGGGCGTTTCCCGAGTCCTACTCGCCCGAACTTGTTTTAAATGGATTATTATTCGGTACTTTCTCCTTTTGTTAACTTAGAAATTAAATTATAATACAGTTACTACTAATTAACTCTATCCCTGCCTATATATTTGGAACTCCGTCCAAAGCAAAGAAACTCATATAATTTCGTCTCTTTTCCTCTGTTAGTTTTACGATTTGATTTATTAATGAAAAACGTCTTTCTTGTATTCAAAGTTCCATTGAGATGGATTGCATGGTTCGTTTTTCGTTAGAGACTTCGCTTGGGTAAATAATAATTTAGAACCGAAAGGGGACAAAGGTTTTTAATAACCCCCCATTCTAAATGTGGGCGTTGTAGGTTTTTCTTGAAAAAGAGGTCGATTCACGTGTGGAAGGTGTTTAAACGAAGATTGAAGGATAAATCAGTCGTAGCTATTTAAGAGGATCTGAAATAGTAGCCCCAATGGAGAGATCTATACGTATCCATTCTATTGCACAGAGGGCCAGAGTCCATTTACTTCAGACCATTATACTCTTTCTGTCAATACATGGACGGATTATTATCGTAATTTCTCTTTCCAGAAGCGATCCTTTTTTCTCCGAAATGTACAATGGTAGTTATAAAATACATGAGCCTCTAAATGTATTTGTTCTCCTCATTGGAAACAGTGTATTTGACTTCTCGGTCTGAGAAAAACGGAAAATTAATTATCATAGCTTTTACGGTTACATGAAGCTCAACTATGACAGAGGGAGTTTGTGCTGTTAATGTCGCACGGGGTTCACGGAGATATTATTTTCTTTTAAATAGAAAGCGGCGGTGCTTAAGATAAATAAAACAATTACTCATCTCTCGTTGGAAAACTTTCTTTTTGCCTGTGGAAAAATGAGGAAAACTTCTTATAATTTCATCGTCCTGGAGTGTTTTAAAAAGGGAAAAGTTTTCTACGCAAGCTAATTAAATTATCAAAATAAATGCCCCGCGGTTGTGCCCTTAAAATTTCCTTTTCAAAGGGTTCAAGCCATTCCTTATTTGACAGTTGTTTAAGGGTTTAGTATCATTAACGTGTATACCTACTACAGTTCGCCATGTACATAATTGCAAGAAACGGGGATAGCAAGGGGAACTTCTTGCCTCGACTCAGGGACACACATATTTGGATTGTCTTCGTATCGTTAAAGTTCACTTAATTAATTGTTTGAGAACTCCTCTATCAACGAGGAAAAGGGGGCGTGAATTCAGGGCTTTAAGGATATAATTTAGGGCCTCCTATGGATGGCCGGACTATTAGTTCAGATTTGGAAGGAGAAGTTTCCCAACTAACTTACCTATCAACGGTTTATATTTAATGATAATCCTTTCATATTTTTTTATAAAACCTTTGTTGTTTGAAAAGTTTTAATAATGTTCAATTCTGATTAAAAATTTACAGTGGGCGTATAAACGCTTTGTTTAGCTTAGCTGTCAATTTTGTTTTTGTATGAATTGTACATATTTAAAACTTGTTTTTGAATAAAATTGACGTAATATTTTCGGCTGTGGTTAATGAAATTACCTTTAAAAATTAAATATAAATTTTATATACATGCACTAACGTTAATTGTAAAATTTAATTTTGTTTCTTAAGAATTTCAACATGATTGACATGTAAATATGCGTAGTGTACTACCTCATGCGGTAAATTAATCGATTTTCTAAAGCAATGAATGAGTTAAGGATGTGGGTTTTGAAACTGAAACTGATTCTGTATGAATATGAAATTTTTACTTTTGATAACATTACGTTCTTGCGAAACCTATTATTTGGTTTGCAGTGTCGATCACGTGTAATCCATGTTTTAGAAGATGTTGAATGAAGATCATTTGAAGTATGATGAAAAATACCTAATAAAAGATTGATTTTGTATAGTAAAGAATATTTTTAAATTTAAGTGGAAACAAGTTGTTTGGAACCTCAATCAAACCCCGATCAAACCGATCTCAAACCGATTTAATAAAAGAAAAGAGGTCAAGTTTACCACAGAAAGAGTAAATTTTGCAATTTTTAGAAAACGTTAGCCACAGGACCTTTTACAAAATCGTAATGGATTGTTTTATGACACAATTTACTCATTTTTAAAGATGATATTATCAACACCTAAAACGCACTCTAGCTGTTAACCGGTGGTACTGAACCAAATGTTTCCCTAAACCACTTTTTTATTTATTTTCATTGCATTTCAAAATATTTAGAGCGATCCTCTTATACATACTAACGTTAGATTATTCGGAAAAAAATGAAAATTCTTAGTGAAATCTGAAAAAATAATTGAAATAAAAATGGTATTTTCGAGAAAATTGCATTTTTAGACATTTCATTTCTCAGAAACTATAAATGATGACGTTAAATTTAATGGACACTTAAATAGATTTTCTCAAGAACGTATGAGTTATACAACACATCTTGAAACTAACTTATCTCAATTCGTTTAGTTCAGGTGTAACACTAAAATCTCTATAAGTATCTACATATTGATAACATTCATAACCATGAAATAAAATGTCAATTTCAGGTTGCCATTTCCATTTAATGAGCATAACTAGCATAGTCGTTCTTCATAATTAAATTTCGAACTCGTCTCTTCGCGTCCGCTGCAATAATACTAGTTTGTTGTTAATAGGTATGGCGTAATATGTGTCTGACGTAAATTTATACACGCTCAAACTACGAAGTGCAACTGAAATAATGTTGTTATGTTTCTAGCGCAAAGTGGGAGAGAAAAAATCCAGTCTGGAACGTCACGTTTTATAATCGTAGGGTCGCCACTAAATCGGGTTGGTTGGCTAAAACCGATTTATCCCGCCATTCGTTTCAACTGATATATATTTGGTGGTAGGAGGAGCAGGGGGACAGGTAGGGGAAAAAAATACAATACTCCCTCTTCCCAACGAAAAGAGGAAAAAGGGCAGGGGGGGGGGGGCAAAACAATTTGAAATTTCGCAAGTGCGTTTGACCCACCGAAAAATGTGGCAATGTAGTATATTTTATGTTCAAATTGGATTTTGAAGGTAGTATTTCGAAACGAACGTTGCAATAAAACATCTTTCCATAGCGTATTTTATCAAGGAGGACAATGTACTTACTTTCGGATCGGTTATTTGTTCTCCCATGTCATGGAAATGTGGAAATTTCCCCTGTTAATCCCGAATTGTGGATGGTAAATCATTCCCAATTCCCCTCTACTGACAAAAAAAAATAGTCTCAGTTGACCCGACTAATACATGGAAAAACAATTGCTACCCATTGTTCACTTGTTTAATTGATCTGTAATTGAATTTTGTCGTTGGTTTGATAATTACGTTTCCCCATTATAAACGAAATTTGTTTTCTTTTTTTTTACTCTGTCTGTTGACAATAAAAGGATGTTTTTGCGATTCATCTTTTGCAAGTTGCTTCTTATACAATGCGAAGGTAATAAAAGGAACATAAACATGTCCGAAAGATGGTCATAAAACAGGCCTCAAGGGAAAGTCAGATTTGCGAATGGAACGACATGGTTTAAGAAGAAGAAGAAGAAAAAGAGAGGGTGGGGTAAGCAATAAATTACCGTCACGTTTCCACGTAAATACCGATTGCGTTATTTACGCTACATAAAGATGATTTATTCTCCTGAACATATACCACAGGTTCTAAAAAGTTCCGCTTCTCTTCGAGCAAAGGCTAATCACCTTTCCAGTCAACGTTTCCAGGCCATCCCTATTTATCCAAGTATGTAGTAGTAAGTAGTAAGACGCGCTTCTAAAACTAAATTTTCTTACAACTGCAAATTTGTATTATGCCAACACGGTTTAACGGGCTGGAGATTTCTTTAACGGAAGCATTTCAGACATGAAATCGTTATTGGTTAAAGTTCCATTCCATTTTCACAGTTCCAGCCGCGCAAATTAACTGTTATTTTTTGGCTGACCTATTGGCTTGTAACATATTTTGTTAATTTGCGTTAGAATAACAATCGAAGCCGCAACAACGGACAAACAAATAGTAATTAGTGCTATTTCCATTTGTGCGTGACCATGTTTTTGAATCGGACAAATTCGCCTGGATTTAGATCAGGCAATTAGAACGGACAAAAGCGAATTATCCCGAAACATTTGTTAGAGTTGAAAATTAGGTGATGCAATAAATTCCAGTTTGGTCTAGAAGATGAATGCTGAAAGCACAGTGCATGCAACCGCCCCATTTGCATTTAAAACGGATCTTAAATAAGGCCTGCTCTAACAAAGCGGCTGGTATCAAGTAGGCTTTTGTTTCGTTGATCCGCAACTCGTTTGTTTTTGAATTTTTGAACTGTTTGATTTTATTTGGATCGTAAATAACACACAGAACTTCTTTGGCTTTAATAGTTGAGGATGATGAGTTTTTTATCTTGGGTTTACGATTTCCAGAACTGAAACTGTTAAACAATTTTCAATTAATTAGAAATACGCAGAGGACAGACAATAGAGAAACCACGGTCATTTGGTTTAAACGTTGACCCTCCTACCACAAAATTTAGGACCGAAGAATCCGTTGAAAAACTCTTTAAAATCTTATTTTAATTAGTTCCATGAAGGCCGAGAGTTTCGTAAAATATCTTCTCTCGACCCTGTCACCAAAAGTTATTGAAAACTCACGGTCGGAATGCCAAAAAGGGAGTGAAGACTAAAATTAGATAAAGACTAAGTAGCCTTATAATGTACAGGATAGAAAAGGGAAAAGTTTAAGTAAAAGACAGGGTTCACAAAAGTTTTCAATAAATTTGAAAATATTTTCGGAGAATGTCACATAACTTTTAAATAATACGAGGGTTATTTTGAAAGTATTCGAAAGAATAAACTTATATGTTTGCTCGGGCTAAATTGTAGGTAATCTAGACAATTTGCCTTTGAGAATTTCCAGGGAATTTTTCAGTGAGAACTTATTTTTTATTAATTTTATGAACTCCTACAGTTTCCTTCATCCTTAAAGGGGCAGTTTCATTTCGAATAACTTTTAATTAATACCCATTCAATACAGTGACAAAGGGGTACTGAAAAATTTCTCTTTTACTCGATTCATACGAAGAAAACTTTTCGATAATTTCATTATTAGAACGTGGAGGGGTGGGGGCTTGCGTTCAGAAATTTGTTAATTAAATTCGCTTTCAAAGTGTCACCTCTCCGTGTAAAGTTTCCTCCCAAATAATATTATCGAGTTATTCAATTTTCTCCCACTTTCTCTTTGTCTCAAACACCATTTCTTCAAAGAAAAAATTTCAATTTTTCTTCTCGGGCTTGATTAATTATCGTAAACATTGCAGAATGCATGTCACTACTCCAACACAGTTTTCAGTGATTTAATTAAAAGTTTTCGAAACCGTTTAAACAAGAGGATTAACGCAAAAGTATTAATTTGACAGGATTTTTAGGCGTGCCAGTCTGAATTATGGCGAGAAATTTGTAACGTGAAAGATATTACCTAAGTATTCCGACAAAACGGGGCGCTCAAGTGAGTGTGCAATTAATTTCGCAATATATCAGTGGAAAATAAGCTCGGGAGCTTCCTGGTTATTTATAATAGAGCAGAATATTTAAGCTAACAACGCGGAGACATGTAATAATGAGTTCACCCAAACTTACACAAAGTCGTCTAGAAATCAATCAAGAAAATGGACTACCTCACTCGTCCCAAGCAAAGGTTCGAATTCACTTTTCTTTCTTACGTTAAATCGGCCGTGTCAAACCCCAAATCGAAAACAGGCTTGTGACGTCAAATAATAATTCAATTTTTCCTCACTTTTTCTTTCATTTAAATAAAACTCAATCAATCGCAAACAAGACAAAGAAATTTTTACTCGTTTTCGAAGTTTATTTTCTAACAAACGATCTGAACCCCCTCCCCTCCCCATTTTTCTAAGGTAAGGATTCGCTATTATTCCCGTCACGAATTCCCCTGTCACATACATGTACCCATTTGATTTATGATCGTTCTTCATGATTCCTCTCGTGCAACGTCCTAACAAAGTATCGCTAAAGTTGGTGTTTCTTTTCCCTCCCATGGTTCAGCATAGCACGAACAACTCGTCAACATTAACTGTCATATACTAATGATTGTTTGTTATTGTTATTTCCAGTGACCAAGTTCATTAGGATCGGTATTGCTGACAAGAATGACAATCCGCCATATTTCGACAAAGCCCTGTACGAGGCCGAAGTGGATGAAAACGAGGATATTCAGCACACAGTGCTCACTGTTACCGCCAAAGATCACGATGAATGTAAGTATAGTTCAATTTTTTAACGAATTTTACAGTGTGAAAGATGTCTCTGAAATGAAAAACAAGCTCTATATGCTTCTAACTGTTTCGATGCGCATTTTTATTTTAGTCTCACAACCGTCAAAAATGTGATTCATGTATTAGTTTCATGAATAATTAAGGATGGCCGGTGATTTCGTAAATTTTTCATCCTTTTAATTTATAGACATTTCTTTGATTTTGGTTCCAAAAGCTTTCCAAAATACAAAATAATTATAAAAGGACAACCACGATAATTAAACTTGTAGAACGTCCACCTTATTATTCCTTTTTGGTTGCGTGTTTGTCTTCTTAGTGAAAAAAAAGCTTGATCGTGCCACATGTTCCAACAAACGTTTTCACAGTAACCCCTTCGTATATCAACCGAGCCCTGTAATTTTAACCCATTTGTGACATTCTAATGGGATTCAACAGGTCACAGTTTTCACGCTTCGATGCTTTCACTACTAATGGAACAACTAATTGTGCTCAGGAATTATTCAATAAAAAAAGGCTCTATTTAAGGTAATAAAAGTAGACTCATTTATACAGGGTCTAATTTCAAAAATGTTTTTAAAAATGTCAATTTAACCGGATTTGTAGGCAAATAGTTATATAAGATATTTTAAAAGTGTAAACTGAATTTTCGTAAAAATGCATTTAGATACATGCAGTGTAAAGCTACATAAAACGTTCACATACAAAATCCCAAAGTAGAAGCGTAATTCTCGCGAATGTTCCCATTAATTTGCAACGTTTACGAACATTTTGCGGTGTGGTCTGGCCTCGCCTTAATGAGGTGAATTGAAATTACAAAACTGAACCAAAAAAATACACTGTATATGTTAATTTTTTTTAGGAAAAAACATGAGTAAACAAAATTTATTGTTGCCTACTCACATCGAATCAAAAATCCAATTATTTTTAGGAAGAGTAACTTTTTTTTTTTCGTGACGTGAAAAATGTGAAAAGACACGCATTGTTTGGAAAAGAGCATCATTACCAGGTCTAATCTGGAAATGTATTCCGTAGATTTATCTATAAAAAATTCAAATTTTGTCTCGGAAAGGCACGCAACTGGTTAAAATTTGAAACTTTTCCCCGGTTGGCAAGTTGTAATTAACAGACGCGATATTTGACGTTCTCGTTGATAAATTTGATTTAATTAAAAGAGCGTTGTCAAGTGTCGTTCCCCGCAACTAAACTGAAAAAAAAAATTAAACAAGCCAAAAAGCGTATCGAAATTTTATTACTGCACGTCCAATAAATTTTCGTTTATTAACCGGGGTTTTAGATCTCGGAGATTAAAGCGTAAATTTCAAAAATTACGGTCAGAGAAAAATAAAAAGTGGGAAAAGAGAACGGGCGTGTTCGGAGAGAGAGAACAGGGTAGTTAATTTTTGTTTCGCCTCCGGGAGAGCAGACCGGACGGATGATTAGAAAACCACCATAGCATCCGTAGTAGTAGTAGTCTGTGCAAAAAAAGGAAAAAAACAACAACAAAAATTGCAAAATTCAGTTGTATGTTCGTGGAAGGGAAAAGCTTTCGAGAGTACCGCAGCAGTAAGAGACGGAAAGGCATTTTGCCAAGTAGATAAGTCGATTTCGAAAGGTGGCAAAAACTTTTCTGCCGATCAACGTACTATTTTTTTCTTTTTTTTTGCGTTTTCCTCTTAATGGAGATGATAACGGGAAATTTTCGTCTTTTAAGAAAAGTTATTATTTAAAACGAGAGGGTAATTAACTTGAACGTAAAATATTTCGCTTTTAACGAAATTGGATTTTTATTAAGTAAGGCGCGAATTGGGTCAATAAGTTCGCCGATAATCTCTTTATCAAAGCAGCGGAAATGGTTCGAATAAAAAGTTTTGAAAAGTATTTCAGTCAATCATAAATAGTGGTGCCTCCCTCTAATTCATCCTTACATCCAGGAATCTGGCATAAATTTTCTTATTAAGGCTATAGATTCTATTTTCCTTTTTCCTTTTTTATATAAATCACAACTGGATTATTTCAATTTAATTTTTTTTTAATTAATTCTTGCTATTATTATAACTCTATTATTAGCTAATTTTCAATTTGTAAATGGTCTAACATTTAATATAAAGTCTGATTGATAAATATCTTCTAATGCGTATTCGATCCTGGATTGGAAATGTGTTTGCATTTCTTTATGTGAACTCGCCTAGAAGGACCATCAAGTCTTAATTGACTTAACTTCTGAGAATTTTTCAAATATTAGATTCCCAAATCCATGGGTTCAAATTCTTCTTTCTTTTCAATCCTGAATACTTCTTCTTTTAGTGGTAAATCTAAAGTTAATTGTCGACTTTTTTGTTCATTATTCCGGTCGATTATTTCTTGAATCTCTTTTCGTGATATCTTTATACACTCCCAAATATTCTTTAAACGTTAAAAACCAATAAATAAATACCTAATGAGACACTTTCCGGTTTTCTAGAGCGCTTTGAGTTTAACAAATGTTTTACATATGTGGTAGATGTTGGCAGTTAGGTCTCAAAAGACAGTCCTTTTCGACTTTTATTATCAAACAACAAAAACACTACTCAGAATGCAACTCTGTAGCGTTTCTTCGACAACAGGAACAGCAGTCCCCGTCGTATTTATCAATAAAACGAACACAATTGGGGAGAATTGCTTAGTCAAATATCGATTTTATTTATGAGAATATTCGAGTCTTCGAGCCATAGGAGAAATCTGGGGCAATTTTGCAATCTCGGCCTCCCCCTTGTCAAATTGCTTTACTATTAAATTCAGTTGTAGAGAGTGATGCGCACTAACCGCCTGGAAATTGCCCTAGTGCAATTAGTCCAGTTGTTGATATAACCGGAATTTCTTTCGGTTCCTGCTAAACCTGCTGTTCAAATCTTCCAAAGACTGATTGAAACAAGATAAACATCGATGCAGCCGAGCAGGATAAAAATGTTCTATTCAAGACGTGAAACTCGACCGTAAGCTAAATATGCGGAGCGGGATTAATGGCCAAGTATTAACTAGAATTGACGTTTTAATCACGTCGAGGGGATGAAATCAGGTGTGTTTTATCATTCGCGTTGATGGTTTTATTTCGTGTTAACGTCTTATTGTCGAAATAACGCTTCCATTCGACGGAAATTGCCGCGAAAGCATTTTCATTCGTTTTTAGGGCAATTGTCGGAGTGATGTAATAACCATTACATTTTCTTGTCAAAACTATGCCAAAGTATGTCAAAGCTAAATTCTATTCAAGAGGAATACGTTTTAAAAAGGGTTCTTTTAATTATTTCCTAACTCCAAATTCTACTTCAGAGAACGTAATTAGAAAACTCTACTCCTAAATCACTTTCTAAATATATGTACACACGTGTTCTACGAGCTGTATGACAAACAGTGGCACTTGATAGTTCGGTTAATTGAAAACATTTTTTCTTAAATGAACATAGGTCCGATTCGTTTTTGTTTAGAAGCATTTTAAAAAATATGTGAGTAGGCTGATAACACTGTGCTAGTTGCAAAATCCGTCAAGCGGGGCATCCGGGGGGAAAACTTAATTCGCGTACGCTGCANCGAAAACAAGAGCTAACCCTGACAAACGGTTGGTACCATTGGATTCAGCGTACTCGAATTAGGTTTTCCCCCGGGTGCCCCTTCTGACGGAAAAAAAATCCGTGATTCTAGCACAGTGTAATTAAATATGACGGTTGACATAACAATAATTATTATTTGTATCGTTTGGTTATTCATTTGACACTTTGGTAATGTCATAGTGCTAAATAAAAAATGAATTTACTATTTGTATACAAAAACAATATCTGCATACTACTCAGTTGTGAATAAATGCATTTTTTATTTAACTACTGTCACACTAAGTGTCAAATGACAACAAAATAATACAAATAATAATTATTGTTATGTCCACCGTCATATTTAATTATCAGCCTTCTCACATATTTTTTAAAATGCTTCTAACTTCTAACCAAAAACGAATCGGATCCATGTTCATTAAAGAAAAAATATTTGCAGTTAACCCAGCTATCATGTGCCAAAGGTTTGCCATAGAGCTCGTAGAACATTCAATTAGGTATATTTCCTCTACGTACTATACCATTTTGATAGGTAGCAGTTGGCGTTCAAATAGCTTGACGTATGTACTAAACATTCAGAACCCCAAAACAGTCGCAACGTTGAAATCAAATGTTGAGTATAACCGAAGAGCCGCAAATATCGAAAGTGTTTGCGCTGGGTCCTCAGCCTCGATTCTTCGGATGTTCAAGCATCCAAGCTGTGTATGATGTTGTCGCGAAATATAACGAATTGGAGACGTCCAACGTAGGTTGCATACAAATTATTTGGTGCAAAATTAACAGTTGGACAATATCGACATGATTTGGTCCAACAGTCCAGATTTAAAGCCTTTCTACTAAAATGTATGTAGTGTGGTTGAAAGGGTCACTAACAGATTTAGACATCCAAACTTCGCATCATTGAGATTCGCTATTGAAGCGGCATTTGCCGATACGAACCATGACTCATTAAAACGGGCCTGCGAACGCTTCAGACCGAGATTGGAGGCGGTCATTCAAGTAGAAAGGAGTTATATTGAGTAAATAAATTTTCTTTATGATCTAAGCAATAATTTATTTAAAAAAAATAATTATAAACTTTTTCATTTTTCCAATAAAAATTGTTTTTAAAAAGAATGTTTAATTTGTCTGGATTTTGGCGCCGAATCCTGTATATCTGTACAGTCCTAAGACAATATTACATTATTTACATGAGTTTTCCTACTACTTTCCAATTTCTTCCAATTCCCCCATATCCTAACAAATTTTGTTATCATATTTCATAAATATCGACCGCAGTTCTCTCGATGAGAAAAAATGGTCCATTATCAATCAAAATGAAACAATTTAGCAGTTAATGGTTTTAAACGGTAATAGTGTTCGTTTTAAAAACCGTTCCCTCGCACAATTAAGTTCACTTCGGCAACAAGGACTTATGTAAATTAATGAGGACGCGCGAGTTATATAAGAGGCTTTCGTGGGAAATTTTAAGTAGCTTAACATAAATTAGGCAATAATACATTCAGGATTTGGATCCGGGATTGGCGGGATGTCGTTGCCGGATGTGCAAATAATAGTAGATCTCTGATTGGAAATTGGTATTTCCGATTTTATAAAAAAAATTGCCCTGGAACGTTTCCGAAATAAAATGGAGTTTCCTTTTTCTTCAATTTTTTTATGTACGTGTGTGAATGTGTATAATAGTGCCTTTTGTGTGGAACCAAGGAAAAACTCCTCATGGGTTATTTCTCGAGCGCGTGAGTCTTAAAAAGCCTTTTAGAATTCTGGCGCGAATCGAAAAAACCTCCCCTTCCCTCCAGCGTTTGTCACAAAAATGGGACGAGTGTGGAACGTGACTGCTGTTTCTAACAATAATCATAGTTGATAATGCTCGAAATGGATAGATTTTTTAGTTTTTTTTCCAGGAAAAATGGAGTATAACACGTAAATTGATATTTAATCGCTCAGAAATGTTTAGCTGTGGCTCTGCTTTTAATCCGACCCTTAATGATCCAGATCATTATTTCGATTAGATTGAGTAAAAAGCGGTCGCTCAACGTTTTCCCACTTTTAAATAAACGCGGACTGATCATCCCCTTGGTCCCTTTAGTGTGTCCTGGTGCAAGGGTAATAAATCATTTCGACGCGAAGATTCCAAATTTCCCGGACTGGAGGATATTCAAAGAAATTGATATTTTTTTCTTAGATAAAAACTCCATTTCAAATACAGTTTAAAATAGATAGTAACCTAAAAGAGTCTGGATTTTTCCAGACTTTGCTGTTTTACCCATAAAAATTTCGATCAAAACCAAACAGGAAAATTGAAGAAATTCTATTTGCCTTTTCTATTTTCTTTAGCTAATCACAGAGCTAAACGCCTCTTCAAATAAACGGTTTGCAGTTTCATTCTTTTCGTTTTTCCAGTTGGTTCTCGAAACTGCATTTTCCCAAAATAGGGCTTCTATTCCTGGAATGTGAAACTTTCCCTTTCCTATTCAATCTGATTTTATTTTCAGGACGACTACTTATCTCACATAGCCAAAAGACAAATCTAACAACCTTAAATCTTTTCAGCCTCCCGTATTCGATACGAGATCACAAGCGGTAACATAGGGGGCGCTTTCGCAGTAAAAAATATGACAGGCGCGATTTATGTAGCAGGAGCCCTGGATTACGAAACCAGAAAACGGGTAAGTTTGTGTAGAAAAATGTTTCTTAGTCATTCAGTTTCAACGTTCATGTAAATTTTCGAATTGCCCTTCTTCCAAAACTAAAAATTTACCAACATTTAAACGAGGAAAAGAGTAGTGGGTGGAAGAGGGGTGGATATGTGATTCGAAAGTTTCCAAGAAGACGTGATTTGTCATGTGTCATCTGAACATTTTTCTTCAAAAATGAAACACGCTTAGTATGAATTGAGACTGGCGGCCTCGGATAATCTAAAGGAAAATTACACGACCGTTGTGATTCACGTCAAAGACGTGAACGACAATCCTCCCGTATTTGAGAGACCAACCTACAGGACCCAAATCACTGAAGAGGACGATCGAAACTTACCGAAATCCGTTTTGAGGGCGAGTGTCTTCTCATATTTTCTTTTTAGTCACGCACTCGCATGCGTTGGAGTTTTCTTTCTTTTTTATTGTGGATGACAATGATTTTTTTATATTTAATTATCATTTCTTTACAGCAACGGTGCAGATGACCATGAATTACATTGTTTTTAGTGCTAGTTGTTTTTTTTTCGGGTATTTTTGCATGGTGGTTCAAGTTGTTCGAAGGATAAAAGTTTGTCGCCGCCACTGTTTAGAATTGCGGACTTTTGCCTCCTGTTATTATTCACACGGAAAGTTTTCGGTAAACAAAGGTATCAATTGTCGTTTGGGATGACATTTTCGTTTCAAGAATGCTTAAATTGGTGCAACTAATTCGGGAAAAACTGCATCGAAACGCTTGCGGAATATTAAAAGAAGTTTAACGTAATTTTTCCAGCTAATTTGCCCCGGATTTTCCCGGTTTTAATTTTCATGCTTCATTAAGAAAATCCTGGCAAAGACCAAGAGAGGTGGGTAGTATTTTTAAGAAATTTGTCACTGCATTTTGATGTTTCCCTTAAAGAAAATTTAATATTTCAGGAATTCACTTAAATGAAGTTTCGACATAGTAATTTTACGGCAAAAAAAAAAATGTTAATTACTAACTTTAAAGACGGTAGTTTTCATTTTTTATACAATGGCTTCCCAAAAAATTTCAATGTTCGAAAAAAAAAAGTTAACCTTTCAAATAAGTTTTCTTTGCTTTTTTCCTTTAAAAATAAAGAAATCGCGTCGCAGAGCACCAAATGTGGACAGAGGATGCCGAGTGCATGGGGAAACATTGCAATCTTTTAGGGTAATTCACGTAATTGCAATTGTCCGCATTCAACTTATGAATTTAATATAAACGACTGTTTAGTGGCCTATGCTAAAAGTTTGAAAAGTAATTGAAAAATATCTGGAAAAAGCCTTCTCAAAAAGATGAAAAAAAATTGGAAATTGATACCCGAAATAAAAATATATCGACTTTATAAATCACGTATTTTCCAGCAGCCGGCAGCTTTCGAACTTTATCACGAACGAACTTCCTGGAACCACATCATATTTATACGATTTTATTTCCAAAATTATTTTATTGCACTCGTGCAATCTTTTTTTTTATTTCTTTTACAAAGTGAGTTTGAAAAGGAAATCACTCTATTAACTTGTCATAGACAATTGAGATACCCTGTATAGTGTGTTTATTTTTATACCTCAATAATAAATTTCTGACAACTAATCTTTTAAGCTCACAAGAAGGACGACCTTTTTTGGTCACCGCAACAACTATGACATTTTCAAAGTTCCAGCAACTATTAAGATATCTCATATCCTGAAAGTTTCAAAACAAATGACCGTAAAAGAGTATCGTGAGAATCTTGTTCATAGTACAGGATAAAATGAGACGATTTTAATGAAAATTACAAGACGACAATCTTGTAGTGAACTAAAACGTGAACATTTTTTCTGTCTTTTCATAAAATTGTATGCCTGCAGGTGTTAAGATTTAATCCTTGCAAGGAATTTTCTAATTACAACCGTACACTTCTACAGAAATCAACGTTTCCAGAAATTTATTTCACTAAATACAGGGTGATCGATTTAAAAATGTAAAAATAACTTTATCACACAAGACAATCAGTGTAGGCTCATTTCAAACTCACTCGGTATTATGTCAGTGACCATTGGACAGTGATACACAAATTTGTGATTATACAGGGTGTGTTTAAAGGATTGCACCTAATATTTTAGTGTTATTTCGCTTATTGTTTTTTTTCTTTTTTGTTTTGTTTTTGGTTTTGTTAAATGGCATGCGATTAGTACGAGCTAACCCTGGTAGCGTCAGATAGCCTAAACGAGAATTACACTACTGTTGTCGTACATATAAAGGACGTCAACGATCTCCCGCCAAAATTCAACTGTAGCGCGTACGAGCGCGAAGTTCAAGAGGAATATCCTGGCACGTATCCCTTGATATTGATGCAGGTATAACAAAAAAAATATTACCGAAAGGGAGTATTACAATTTTTTTCCTCTTTCACCCGTTTGTTTCAATGGGAAAAGTGACTTTTGTTAAGATCTCGCAACTTTTCGGACGCTATTAAATTACCGTCGGAGATTTAAGGAAAGAGAGGAAAAGTTTCCTCATTACGAGCGAAACGACGTCAGTATATCGAATTTCGGGCGAAAGGAAACCTCTTTAGTGAACGAAAAAATTCGATTTTATCGAGGAAAAAGTGTCGAAATAACGGGAAACGGAGCAATGGTACAACGAAGAAGAAGAAAAAAAAAACAACTCAAAACCGAATTTCTTTTTTCCTTGAATTTAATCACGCTTATTTGCCTCGCGCGGAGATTAAATTTGAAATTTTTCAATTATTAAAAGGCCGTGGAAAGAAGTAACATAGTTTTTTGAAAAAGTTTTATTAATTTCGAAATAGGTTTTTACATCAAAGTTTTGCGTCTCGAACAACAACAGAAACTGAAGAATTAATTACGAGAGTAATTAGATTTTCTTTCAAAGAAAAAAAAACAACAAATGATCGATCATGCGTGAAAAAGCTTTCTTCAAGTTTCCACATGAACGATCAAGAATAATATGAAGAAAATACGTTCTAAACAATGAAAATTCGAAAGGCAATTAACTCGATTTATTTCTCGATCTTTTGCAAGTTGTTATCTATTAAACTTTTAAAGCTCCCCATTGAAATTCCACCTTTTCAAGTTTTCACTTGAAAATTAGCTGAGCTTCCGTTTTCGATTGATTTTCATTTGAATTTTGGCATTGCACGAGCAGAACATCAAAATTCAGTTTCGTTCAGGTTATAAAGCGATGGAAAAAAAAAACGTTTGTGTACATCAGCGGAATCAATAAAGTATTTCAAATAAAACTTCCTGTACATCATTACAGAAACAAAACGTACTTTTTTTTCAGTTTATTGTAACCTGAATTGTAAATTTTTAGTGAAATATTTATTAAAGAATTTGTAAATGTTTAGGTAACGGCAACAGATGGTGATAAGGATCGGCCTCAGAACATAGTCTATTTTCTAACTGGACAAGGGATCGATCCAGACAATCCGGCCAATAGCAAATTCGATATAAACCGAACCACTGGGGAAATATTCGTGTTGAAAGTAAGTAGACACTCTGCTCTCTTCCAGATTGAGGCATTTTTTTTTTTTTTTTAATTGTAAACAATGTATTTAAATGCATATATTTTCCCATTTCGTCGAAAGTTTTCTTGTCTGGACAAGCTCGTAAGCTTCTTGAAAGTTTTCGTGCGGAAAACTTCCTTATTCTCTGGAAACAACTTTACAAAACCGTACACCTTCGTACAAATAAAAGGATGGAAACTAAGTGAAGAAACTACAACCTAACGTATATTTATCTGGAGCCAGTGAAACAAAAAGGAACTTTTTTTCTAGATTACCCTTCTTCCAAGATAGATATCGATTTTTTTCTTGAGGTTTGTTGTAATCAGCAAATGATTGAAATTGAAATAAAGACTATTTTTTTCCATCATGGGGAGTCGTTAATTTTCCAGAAGAACTAAACTGTTGGAAATCGAATGTCTGGATCGGATCCTCGTTTTAATTGGGTTTAGTTGATGGAGCGGACGGATTAAAAAAATACATTCGAGACTGACTGACAAACGGTTCTAGATATTTTTAATCGGAACGTGGAATTTGTTTTTGGCAATATTTCCGCGTTCAAAATTTCACAGCTCCAAAGAGGTTTCCAGTCCTTTTTATTTGTCGAACGTGATAAATTTCTAAAATAGTCCTTTACCCTGAAATAGAATAAGGGTTATATAAAACATTTGTTGTTCTAAAGGGGGCATCATTTCTGGTCATATTGGTTCAAGTCTCATCTTTCGTCTCAGTTTTAAAGTCAAGTGGAAACCAAGGGCAACGCGGTATTATCGAAAAACAAAACAAAGATGTTTTGTTTTTTTATTAAACAACAATACAGATAATGCGCTCGCAAAAGAGGTAAAGGATGTTGAAATAAAAATCTGGCCTAATTCGTAAACGCCGATCGTATTTTCCTCCGGAAAACCTTTCCTGTCACTAAACCCATTCCAATTCGTTAAACGCGCGTTCGGATTTCGATTCGTCGAGAAAAACAACGACACGAAGAAATTTATTTGGTCCGAAAACAGTAGTGACAAAAAGAGCTCTGAATAGTAGAAAGGGGTAGCGCCCGCAAAAAAAAAGAAGGATAATTAAATATCTCTGAAATAAACTTTCTTCGAGGTTTTTTTTTTCAACCGGTTTCATTGAGATTTACCATGGGAAAAGTGAGATAATGTCGCTCTTTAATATCGAACGACCTCCACTGTCGAATGTTCGTTAATCGTTATTTACAACCCCTCCTCCCTCAGGCAGAAGAAAAAAATAGGAAACTTTTAGAAAGTAATTAATCTTTTCTTCCGAAAATAAAATCGGCATTTTTAAAAGTCCGCGACCAGATAAGGACGAGGAATCGTTCCGATTTATCAGTGAAATTCCCCAAAGTGGTTTCTGGAATTTCCTCAGGATATAAACTAAACAAGAAGTCAAGAAGGAAAACTCTTTTAGATGGAATTGGAATTTTTATCAATATAAGCAGTAAGTCTTAATGGAGCACGTAGAGAGTTTTTAAGATTCAGAAGATAAAAGTATTTTACTAAAACTTAATCATAGACTGACTACTCTTGGTCAATCATAAAAGGAGTTCAATCTAAGATTTCAATTGGTGTAACTGAATTGAAAAATTTTAGCACCAAAATCGGCTTGGAACTTGCAAATTACATTTTTACAATTGATGACACCGAATATAAATTATTAACTGTTGGATGAATTTCTTCATTGAAAAGTTTTCAAAAAATTGAAAAAGTTATAAGAGTCGATGGAAAAGAGATGTTGCCACATTTGATTTTTCATTTCATTTCTGCAAAGTCAGATATTTCACGGAAAATCTATTCGAAATAGTTATTTATGCAATAAGTGTATAAAGTGATGTTTTACGGCATGAGTTTGGTGGTTTTGCAGCGAGCCGACGGCGAGGTGGAAAAAAATCCGAGTGAATTCACGTATTGCATACAATATTTCTTTTACGGGGGAAATTTTAAGGAAAAATATATTTAATATGAAAATTGTTATTTAATGGAGTAAAACGTTAACAAACAGTTTATTTTTTGATAATAAACTTTTTTCGACATTGACAGACGTCAAAACGATACTATCAAAGTGGCTTTGCGATTGTGTATAACATTCTTTACCCATGGTAAGGTCTTAGCAATGATTTTTATGGTTGGATACGGATAAATAAAGATAAAGAAGTACCTATTTGTGACACTGTTTACGATGTAAAATGATGTTTTATAACTATCTGTAAAAACAATGAGTTTTTCTGTATTTCTAGACACTTTTTGGCATCCTTGAAAACTTTTGACAATAAGGCATTATTTTGCTATGGGCCAGCAGAGCTAATAAAAGTCTTAAAAAGCTGACTACCAACGATCAACGAATAACATAATTAATTCGAGAAACTTCAGCTCATGAAATCTCGACTTGAGTTAAGCACAGTTTCGGTATAACCATATTTTGCTAATTTACATTAACAGAGAGAAATAGATTAATATGTCGGGCATCCCTTTGACCTTACTATTAATCACTAAATGCATGTTGACAATACGGGACGTATCCATGTGCAAGATTTTCTATATACTTTTTAACATGAGAGTTAATATATTTAAATATCATACATTTGTTTTCTGCATTTTAATTTTCAGGACAATTGAAAATCGAAATGGAGGATATTTTTTATAGAGGGAGGATATCATTTCTTTGATATTTTTTTCCCCATTTTAGACTGAGCGAAATCAATCAAAAATCGTTGTAATTTTTCGCGGGGCTTTCAACAATTCATGGAGCGTTGCACGATTTAAGCGGGAACGCTCCCCCGAATTGTAAGCATTAAAATAATGGAAAAAGTCCATCCGAATGGAAACTGCGTATTTTTTTGCTGCACTTGAGAGCTCAGGAACGATAGTTTGAAAAACTCATCGTTCAAATCCGATTTTTTATTTTCACAAGAGTACCTACCTGCATAATCCGACTCTAAAAGGAAAAAAAATTGGAACCCTTTAATTAATCTCTATCGCTCTTTCCGTGAGGGGGAAAGAGCGGAGGGGGTTGGTAAGAATATCCTACTTTAACACGTCCAAGATAAAAAGGAGACCCCGCAGAAGACCATTTATCATTGGAATTGAATTATCACACTGTGACACACACTTTTTTGTGCCGAGTGGGCGATTGTCAAGTGACACTTGAACGTTTAAACATAAACCGACAGCGGCCATTCTAAGCCTTTCTTCTATCCCTCTATCTCTCCCTCCCTCTCTCTCTCTCTCTCTCTCTCTCTCTCTCTCTCTCTCTCTCTCTCTCTCTCTCTCTCTCTCTCTCTCTCTCTCTCTCTCTCTCTCTCTCTCTCTNTCCTCCCTCCTCTCTCTCTCTCTCTCTCTCTCTCTCGCTCGCTCTCTGTGGCTCTCTCTCTCTCATTTTCTTCACTACCCCGAATTCCACATGATGCAATCTTAACTAGAAAACTAGAAATTTCTCTGGTTCCCCAAAAGTAAATTTAACCGAATGAGATTCCGAATTAAACAAGACGTTATTTTTTCCCGCTTGTTTTCATGGTTGTTTCATGGAAGATTTATTGGTCGTGCATTTCGGATAAAAAGTTCCACGAAGTGGAGCGCGCCACGACAATTTGAGCTCGTGTAATTTTATGATGTTTACGTTTCTAGGGGAGGATGAACGGGGTTGATTTATGCACTTTGGGAAAAACACGGTCCTTTTTCAACGTGGGGATAGGGAGCTAGAATCCTACCACGTACATACAATCAACTTCAACCTTCACTTCCTGAATGTGGAAATTTCTATTGTAAATTGATTTCTTTCATGTTTCACTTCAACCAAACGAAAATGTCGCAGAAAGCGATCTAACATTCTTTATATTCAATCTTTTTTCCAGCCTCTGGATCGGGACCAGCCTAACGGACGACCACAGTGGCGTTTCACAGTTTTTGCTCAAGATGAAGGCGGCGAAGGCCTTGTGGGCTATGCAGACGTCCAAGTGAATTTGAAAGACATCAACGATAATGCACCAATTTTCCCACAGGGTGTCTATTTTGGAAATGTCACAGAAAATGGAACGGCCGGTATGGTCGTTATGACTATGACCGCTGTGGATTACGACGATCCGTCGGAAGGCAAGTAATAAAATTCTACTCACTTCTAGTTATCAGTTAATGTGCGTTGTTAATTGGTCATTAAATTCGACACAGTGGGACAAATAAATATCTAATAGTTCTGTCAAAGGAAAATATAACTTTGGTTTACTATGACCTGATCTTAAATCACTCTGGGTATTGGGGAAAATACAGTCGTAGATGAGAAGATAAATTAACCGCACGAACCTCGAAAGATACGTTGTCGTTTTATGGCCCTCCGACGACGATAATTTAAACTGGACTGGAATCCGAATATCATAATATATTTTCCAAAGATCTACGTGTAGTAGTTAAAATTTAATGCTCGGATTTCCGGCCTTTGATTTAAAATTGGAACACGGGGCCGTTCCATTCCATAAAAATTGTTTGTGAAATGGTATACGTACCTTTTTAGGCCTGGAAATTGAAACATATTGAGATATAAATGGAAGCGAGTCCAGTTTATAGAATATACCTACGGTTTGTTTTGTTTTAAAATCTTTTAGTACATTTTGACTCAAGTGCGCCCTTCCAATTGGAAATTCCCTTTTAAATAAAAACCCATTCGCCTTTGATCGAATTGAAATGGTAAATATCTTTTATTCTATTGCCATTGCAGGTACCAATGCCAGATTGGTTTACTCAATTGAGAAAAATGTAATCGAAGAGGAAACCGGTTCGCCGATTTTCGAAATCGAATCGGAAACCGGTGTGATTAAAACGGCAGTGTGTTGTTTGGATCGTGAACGTACCCCGGATTATTCAATACAAGTGGTGGCGATGGACGGGGGCGGTTTAAAAGGAACAGGAACGGCGAGTATACGAGTAAAAGATATAAACGATATGCCGCCGGCGTTCACCAAAGACGAATGGTTTACGGAAGTCGACGAAACAGACGGAAGCGCCCTTCCGGAAATGCCTATTTTAACCGTTACAGTTCATGATGAAGATGAAACGAACAAGTTCCAATACAAAGTAATCGAGAACAGCGGCTATGGAGCCGATAAATTCACAATGGTTCGCAATAATGACGGTACCGGGTCCTTGAAGATTGTTCAGCCTTTGGATTTTGAGGATTTGTTGCAAAGCAACGGCTTCCGGTTCCGAATACAGGTGAATGATAAGGGCGAGGATAATGACAACGATAAGTACCATGTCGCATACTCGTGGGTGGTGGTAAAATTGAGAGACATAAACGATAATAAGCCGGTGTTTGAGAGGCCGAATATCGAGGTTAGCGTGCCCGAAAATGCGGAAGTTGGAAAAAGTTTGGAAACTTTTAAAGCAACTGATCCGGATCAAGGAGGAAAAAGCAAGGTGAGTGGGTTTCATTAAAATTCTGCTTGCAACGTTCTATTTACATTTTTTGGCAAAAATATCTTTTACCAATCGATTCCTCCAGGTATCTTACACCATCGACCGAACGTCGGACCGAAAACGGCAATTTTCTATTAATCAAGAGGGTACGGTTAGCATCCAAAGATCTTTGGATCGTGAAGATACTCCCCGACACCAAGTGAAAATTCTCGCCATTGATGATGGAATACCTCCGAAAACTGCAACGGCCACGTTAACAGTGATCGTGCAGGACATTAACGATAACGCGCCGACCTTCCTCAAGGATTACAGACCTGTGGTAGTTGAACATGTTGCACCTAAGAAAGTGGTGGAAATCCTTGCTACCGACGACGACGATCGTTCGAAAAGTAACGGGCCTCCATTCACATTCCGACTGGATCCTGCTGCAAGCGATTTGATTAGAGCCAGCTTCAAAGTCGAACAAGATCAAAGTGGGTTTTTTTTTCAGTTGGGTGTGGATGGGGTTAAAAAAAATAATATTTTTTTCTCTTGCAGAGGGTGCTAATGGAGATGGAATGGCCATAGTAACATCACTCCGTTATTTCGATCGGGAACAACAAAAGGAATTTCATATTCCTATAGTAATCAAGGACCATGGAAATCCGGCTATGACTGGCACAAGCACGTTGACAGTTGTAGTTGGAGATGTTAATGACAATAAAATGTATCCAGGCTCGAAGAATATATTTGTTTACAATTATCAAGGTAAAGCAAAGAGGGTGTATATTTTTATTTTCAAGTGATGAACTGCATTGTTTTTTTTAGGACAAGCCCCTGAAACGGAAATAGGTCGAGTATACGTCTACGACTTAGACGATTGGGACTTGCCAGATAAGAAATTCTATTGGGAAAATACCTCGGAAAATCCAAGATTCCAGCTAAACGAAGACACCGGAATGATCTCCATGCGATCCGGGACCCGAGATGGAGTTTATCATTTGAGATTTAAGGTAAAAACCGTGAAACATCAGAAGAAAACGTCAACTCTTCCGTTTTAGGTTTATGACAGGAAACATACACAAACGGATATTCCAGCGAATGTCACAGTAACGGTAAAAGAAATTCCTCACGAGGCCGTTATTAATTCCGGTTCTGTTCGCATTGCCGGCATTACCGACGAACAATTTATCCGAGTTTGGGACTACAAACTGCACGTAAGCTATCCCGAAATTAAAATTAATATTATTTGAATCATCTTAATTTTCGTTACTTTAGAAACTGGAAATTTAAGTGAATTATCTTGTCGGATTTGATTGATTGATACAAATAGAAATCCAGAACTTGTGTCGGATATTTATCAGAAATTCTGATGTACCCTCCATCTTAATTTTTCTTTTTCCAGGAATAATATTTCTTTGGCTATTTAAAGTCCGTTGTTTTCCTTTAATATTCCGTTCTAGTTTGCCAAAATTTCGTACCAGCTGAGACACCTTGTCAGACTTACATGTTCTTGCTGGTAATCAGGATTGACTAATTACGTATTTGTTTCCAGGATTTGCCGAAATCAATGGCGGAGAAATTTCGCGATAAAATCGCTGAACTATTGAATGTTGACCGAGAGAATGTGGACGTTTTCAGTGTACAGCTGCGAAGAAAACATCCTCCCGTCACCGATGTCAGATTCTCCGCCCATGGAGGTTCACCCTATTATAAACCAGTTCGATTAAACGGCATGGTTCTGATGCATCGCGAGGAAATTGAACGTGCCGTTGGAATTAATATAACCATGGTAAGTTTGAATTTGTATGCACAAGACTAGTTGTGTGTGTTTTTCCATCATTCTTTACACATTTTTATGACAAAAAAAAAGGAAAAAAGATTTTTTAGAGGCAAAGAGAAAGAGAAAAAAATTGTGCAGGAAACCGTTTTTAATACGTGTAGGAAAAAACAAGCATAAAACTTGAACTCGTGTTTTATATTGCAATATTTTATTCATGAAAAAGAATCCTAATAAAGGCCGAGAGGGAAATATTTCACATGCCAACCTAATATCTTTCTCCATTCATACAACAGTCGAGCTTTTTAATTTGTTTTCGGTTGAAATCTTGAAAATAAATTACCTACGCCAATGGCATAGGAAGCTCCGCCCAATAATACGAACAAAATTTAATGTAAAAAAAGAAAATATTAAAATAACGGATTTAACTTTAGCATTTACACCATGATATATGACTTTAGATATTTTGTACACTCTGTATGACTTTGGATATTTCCTACCTCGAATTGTAAACGAATGAATAAATTTCTTTAATATACAGGATGTTTTTTAATCATTTTAATATTGAATTTCAATGCAATCTTTATTGTGTTGATTTACCATAAATACGGAGTTTATGGCAAACAAGGTTTCGCAATTTTTTAATTTCACAAAAAATTTAAAGCCAAAATTCTTTTTTTCCTATTTAGACAATCAATTGTGTTATAAACTTAGTTAATAGATTCCAGTATTCCAATATTTTTGGGAATTTAATTAACACAACAGTTCCGATCATGTACGTATTTTTCTCTGGAAGGGAAGAATTTTTCTCGGAAAAATTTTTACTCTCTATATGATCCAGAAATGTTTTTCACGCAAACAAACTTGGAAGGGATATTTGGAGGGGCGGCATTGGCGTGATTCGGGCGGCACAGACACACCGGGCCTGATGATGAATCGGTTTTAATATTGCGTCAACCGACATCATATAATATATGAAACATGTCTGGGCTCGTTGTTCGGGTCGTCGTTTTTCCGCTAGAACACGCTTTGACATTTTCAATCATAATCTTGTGTAATAATTTGATGAATCATTCGTGTATGGGTTTCTTTTTCGGCGTCGCTTTGGTTTCCAATTAAAGAATTATCTTAAAATTGATTGTTTTTCCAGGTTGGTATCGATGAATGCCTCTACGAGAATCAGATGTGCGAAGGTTCCTGCACAAACACTTTAGACATAAGTACCCTGCCGTATATGGTAAGCCATTTTCTCTATTTTTTTTTTTAAGAAAAATAATGACCTGTCAAAGTTCGAATAATGGTAGGTAATGGTTTTACCCATGCTACTACCACTCATAGATAATAATAATCATATGATCTTATGACAGCTCGATGATATATTAGATAACATTAAACGACAAAAAAGTCATTATTTGGGAAAAAAGAGAAATCGAAAAGAAACTCGTGTAGTTTTACTTGTCGCTTGAGGAACGTTCATATAGAGGGCCTGTATAACGAGTAGTCTGCATAACATAACTTAATCCATCTTCTCATCTTCCTTGTCAGTCATTTTAGTTGAAAATGGACAAGGTTATAAAAATAGCATACCCATTAAGTGAATTAATTTAAAAGCTTTATGCTAAAATATAAATAAAAAATAATGTTGCCTTTAGGAACGAATAAAGAGTGTTTAATAAAAAAAAATGATCAAGTTGCCTTTAATTTATTCGTAAATATGGTCAATATGTCGATTCTTAATTACCTGATTTCCTTTGACGTTTTATTTTAGCGGCAGCCATCGAAATTAGAAATAAGAATCGACATATTGACGACGTTTACAAATGAAAGCAAAGGCAACTTGATAACTTTTCTTTTATTGAACACCCGTTATTTACAATATATGTACATCTCGTATTGCAATTAATTAGTTTATTATAAACTTTTTTTTACACTTGAAATTGTTTTTTTTTTATTTTTCAATTTCTAGAGTTGGATACGATCAATTCATGTAAAATATTTTCAACGTCATACTACTTCCAGTTATGCCGGAAGTTAAATCAATTAGAATGAAGATGTATAAAAAACATATAATCTATCATCTCTGTTCAACATGTCAACAAAGCTTTGAAAACAGTTGACAGTTCGCATAAAAGTGTTTTAGGAAAACTAAAAAAAGAGATCAAAATTTTTCGAAAAATAATTAGGTTTAGGTATATAGAGAAGCCTAATAATAAATTTTATATAGGTTGTTGCAATTGAAACAAGGAAATTGATATGAACTTTCAGCATGAGCGTTAGTAATATCACACTGAAAATGTTTTACATCCATAGATCGTGTTCGTATTACTCAAACCCCAGAATATGAAAATTTGAAATAATTACAAGTGCAAAAGTTTCTAATGAACCATTTACATGAATGAACACTAGAGTGGAGCGAAAATAAGTAGAAAATAACTAATTTTGGAAAAAGAAAAATGCCTGACTAGGAAAAAGGTTTCTATGAAGATTCTTAGTAACTCAGAAAAATCTGATCTTCCCATAATGACTTGATTGCCTGCCGAAATGACTTTGAAGTTAAAAAACGTACAGATTTTGTACGTTTTTTGATATATATTTTTTTTAATTCGGTAGCCAAAGAAGTTATCGTACGAAATCCAGATTTTTCTGGATTAGATACCAAGAATTTTTAAAAGAATCCTTTCTCCAGTCAGGCAGTATCGTTTTTCAAAATTAGTTATTTTCAACTAGTATTCGCTGCACCTTAATGAATACTCAATCAACTCTATTTTTGTTCAAATAAATAAAGAAACCTTGGCTCTTCTTGAACTCTAAAGTTTTATTATTTTTCCTCCCAAAGGTAAACGCCAATAAAACGGCTTTAGTCGGTGTACGAGTTGATGTAATGGCCGAATGCACTTGTGGCGCCCGAAATTTCTCGAAAGAAGAAAACTGTCGAAACACGCCTTGCTACAATGGAGGTCGTTGCAGCGAAACGCGTTTTTCGTTAACCTGCTCGTGTCCTGCGGGCTACAATGGACCGAGATGTCAACAAACCGCTCGTAGTTTTCGAGGCAACGGCTGGGCCTGGTACCCGGCTTTGGATATGTGCGACAAGAGTCATTTACATTTCGAATTCACAACGAGAAAAGGCGACGGATTACTGTTGTACAACGGGCCGATTGTGCCACCAGAAAAGGATGAAATTATGGTGTCGGATTATATTGCTGTCGAATTGGAAAGGGGATATCCCAGATTACTTCTGGATTTCGGATCGGGAACGTTGGAATTGAGAGTGAAAACGAAAAAGATTTTGGACGATGGCGAGTGGCATCGCTTGGACATCTTTTGGGACACCGAAAATGTTAGGATGGTAGTCGATTATTGCAAGTCAGCCGATATAGCCGAACTAGAGGATGGCACTCCACCAGAATTTGATGATAGTAGTTGTCAAGCCCAAGGGACTATTCCACCTTTCAGCGAGTACTTGAATGTAAATGCACCACTCCAATTGGGCGGTCTCTACGTGGAACAATTCGATCCCACTCACTACCATTGGCAATACATGCCAGTTGGCAAGAGTTTCGATGGTTGCATAAGAAATCTGTTTCACAATTCTAAATTGTATGATTTAGCGCATCCAGGGCTATCCAGGCACAGTCAAGCCGGTTGTCCACAAACTGAAGAAGTTTGCCATCGCTCTGATACAACTTCTAAGTAATTTTTTCAAATAAAATCTTAAGTAGATAGCAAAATATCCTTTTTTCTTAGATGCTGGGAACATGGTACATGTGTTGGAAGCATGAACGAAGCCAAATGTCAATGTCATCCAGGCTGGACAGGACCATCTTGCGCCGTCCCCACCATCCCAACCAGCTTTAAACCGCAATCTTACGTGAAATATGCTCTGAGTTTCGAACCCGATCGATTTTCTACTCGAATTCAACTCAGATTTAGAACCCGAGAGGCTCATGGAGAATTGTTTCGTGTATCCGATCAACACAATCGCGAATATGGAGTTCTGGAAATTAAGGATGCCCGTATGCGGTTCCGTTACAACTTAAACTCGCTGAGAACCGAGGAAAAGGACATTTGGCTAACGGCCGTTCCAGTTGACGATGGACAATGGCACGTAGCACGGGTGGCTCGATATGGTAGTGCTGCCACTTTGGAATTGGATGGCGGCGAGGGCCGAAGATACAATGAAACTTTTGATTTTGGTGGACATCAATGGTTGCTCGTTGATAAACAAGAGGGTGTCTATGCAGGCGGCAAGGCTGAATACACTGGAGTGAGGACATTTGAGGTTTATTCTGACTATCAGAAAGGTAAGGTTTAAATACATATAAATGTGGGCTGTCTATTGCTCCGATTAAACAAATAGAGTGAGTTACCAGAGACATGTATGCGGGCCGATAATTTTACGAAATCAAAACACCAAAAATTGATATTAAATTAGTTTTCGGGTATCCGTTCTTTATTTTCCGATTGTGAGTTAATATGAAAGTTAATGAATCAATATTTATATCACGCTACGTTAACATAAATGTTTTGATATTTTCGTTGTTGTAAATATTAGTTGGAATTAAATTTCGATTTTATTTCGATAACAGGGGGGCTCATTCAACACGAATTATGGAAAATGATAATGAATTTTGTTTAAATACGAAGTAACATAAACTATCAATTCGCATATTTAATTGTTTACGTGAAACTCTTGCAATGTGACTTTTGCGCCAAAGATAACATTACGTAATATTAATAAGGATAATTTTCCGTAAAAACAAGCAATTAATTTTACAGGAAAAGTTTTATCTTACTACACGCCCCAATTAAGTGGTATTGGCCTCATTTAAGAAGGGTCCCTGTACCACGCTAATATTCCTTGTCCGATTCCCATTGTTGCATAGCCATTTATTATTCCGGTTAGACTCCGGAGTCAATTAAATTTAAACTCAGTAACGCTTCGTGCGTTTCAATGACAGATCCAAATCGGGTGACTCTTTGAAAAGAACATTACAACATAGACTTTTCATCAGATCGAATTTTCTAAAGTCTGCACGTGATCTGAGCAAATAGAAACATTTAATAGTTTCCATTTTCTTCTTAAATAACATTTAGAACTAAAGTCTTTGGCTTGTTTCCATTAAAATTTCAATTTCACAGCTCGTTAAATAAGTGCTGTTTCTGCAGGTTGTTTGGATGATATTCGTTTGGAAGGTAAGCATTTGCCGTTGCCGCCGGCCATGAACGGCACTCAATGGGGTCAAGCTACCATGGCCAGAAACCTGGATCGTGGCTGCGCATCTAATAAACCATGTGCTAACGTGATTTGTCCAGATCCATTCGAGTGTGTGGATTTGTGGAACGATTACGAGTGCACGTAAGTTGTAAACGCACCCCACCAACAATTCACTTAATGGCATTTTACACGCTGCCCCCTTTCCCTTTTTTTTTATTAATTTTTCGTTTGCAAAGGCACTGAGTATTGTTATTTTTATAGATTTTTCTTTGATTCCCTTTTATTGTTATTGTTATTTCTGTTGTTTAATTTATTAAAATTGAAACCCCTTGATAGAAATTAAAAGGATTCCTCGATCTTTTGTGCACGCTTCTCGAATAATGCAGAAAAGGAAACCTGGCAGAACCGCGTAAAACTGAAATGAAACAGACTTTTTTTCCATAAAAAAGGAAAATTGAAGAAAATGAATATTATTTTGTTTCAACGTTTCCTATAAATACTTTTTGAGAAAGAAGAACATTTTAATTAAACAAAAAAGACAAAAAAAAAACTAAAGAAATAACTCGATATGAAGAAATTCATCTGCTCGAAAATGAAACGCCCACGTCAAACAAGCTCCACCCATTTTCCGATTTAAAATAAAATTATATTAAAAAAAAAATAATAATAAAACGAATTGGCATGCGAGTGATCACTTTGATATTTGATGGCTTTATTGATTTGAAGGATGTTATGTACAAATTGGTTTGTTATGCTACAGGTTACTTTTGATAAAAAGCTTCAATAGGCATCACCCATATTGAATATTTCTGTAATTGTAGGAGAAAGTCTGTCAATACACATACAAAGGTATCTGTTTAATACTTTCAATTATAGGTATACGTTTTATTGCAGAAAATCAAGTATTTGGCATGAGAGTAATGATTTTTTTGAATAAATCTGCTTTATATATCTTTCCTTTCAATTTTCGTTTAAATTTTTAATTTAAAAATAACTTTCATTTAAGAGAAGACCTCATCGCGCTCTCAAGTGATTTTGTTGCTTTCCTTAAACATGTATATCTTTTTTTCCAAGAACAGATGGGTGGTATGGTATTTTAAACTCCTCCCAAACTAAGTAATGTTAAACACGCCCCATTCTTTTACTGAAAATATCCCAATAAATAGAACCTTAATTATTTGCTTTAAGCACTAACATTTTATTAATGCACATTTATATTTTCAAAAATTAACCTCAAAAAACACTAACCATGACTATTCATTATATGTAAGTATTTTTACGCTCTCGAAACTTTTAAAACACAGTTGCGGCGAGGGTCGCATTATGTCGGCCGATTCGAAAGACTGTACCGACAAGGACGAGTGCATCGACTTGCCCTGTTTGAATGGTGGCACGTGCATCAACCTAGAGCCGGACCTGCGCTATCGGTGCAACTGTCCAGATGGCTTTTGGGGCGAGAATTGTGAACTGATCCAGGAGGGACAGACGCTAAAATTGTCAATGGGCGCTCTGGCGGCCATTTTAGTCTGCCTGTTGATCATTTTGAGTGAGCATCCCCACAAAGATTTGTTGTTTGTTCTTTATCGATAATATCCATCAATCTATTTTGCATGTGCACCCACAAATTAGCTTTAGATGTTATAGTGTTAGTTGAATATGCACGGAGAAGGGTTTTTAATTCTAATTTCGCCAAACAATGATTGATGTAAGCATGATGTAACGCTAAAGTTAACATGATTCAATTGAATCTTGAACTAAATTTTGCTCGTCAATGTACAGATCACTTTAAAGTAGTTAGTCATGTTCTTCTATAGCTTACAAATGGCTTTCATGATATTCGCACATTTTAGCTTTAGAACAGTCTGCCACATGTAGAATTGTTGCATGGTAACCAAATTAAATCGTATGTTAACCAGTTGATTAAGATAATACGAACTCGTGGGTTTAACAGTTAATTTAATTTAACATCAAGTTGTCGACTGATACACTCCAGATACGCAGAATATAGATAATTAAAATTTGGATTCGTAGTCGCTCCACGAAGCAACTTCTCTAGAACTTTTGGAAAAGTTGAAGCGCGCATTTAATACTTGAACTTCAAGTGAGTGTTATTCAGAATTAAATTGTTTTTCATTCGTATGGCCCGAGAAGAACGATTAATATTAAATCGTTCTATTGATTCAAACAATTTGCAAACAGGGATTTTCAGATTTGTCATTTTTGGTCATGACTATAATTCAAATTGCTCCCGCTCAGTGTCTCGGCAAAATGTTTTCTTGCCAAATCAATTCGTAAACGTCGGATAATTTCAGTTGCCAGGCCGGATACAAGCTTCAAGACGGTCATTGCGTGAATATTAATGAATGCCTCTGGCTACCTTGTGTTAATGGTGGCAAATGTCTGGATCTGGATCCTCCATTGAGGTATCGATGTTTATGTCCAATGGGACACACTGGAGTGAATTGTGAACTAGAACTAGCGTCCGCAGGCGCAATAATGCCTTCTAAAGATTTCATTTTGACTATAATCGTTTGTTTATTAACACTGATGGGTGAGTACTTGGTAGTTTTTTTAAAATTTGCTTCTTTGAAAACGACAAAAGACCTTTTTTTTCCTTCGAAACTGTCCGACTATGGAAGCCATCGATTTAATGAAAGCATTGTTTCTTTCTGATTCTTTTTCGTCTCACCCTCTATTCATCGAGTTTGTTTAACGCTTACGACAGTCTAGGAATAACGACCGTATTTTGGTATAGAGAGGAAAAAAGAAGAGCGATTTTAGCGCTTTGAAGGAACTCACCAAACTAAACCTATTAAAGGCAAACTTTCCTCGAGACAATCAATCACGCGGGTCATTTGTCGTTTTAAGGAGGCGCGCACTCTAGAGAGGCATGTTTGCTTAAAATTTCCCATTTGCACAGTAAAAAATTATTTACATACTGAGTGTCAATGATTTTGGCACGGAAAACATGAAATTTCAAGTTACCGAAAAGTTATATTCAAGACCCACTTGAATATAATATGACTCGTTTCGCTGAGCATTGACATCCTTGTCAATTGCTCAAAAATGATATGTTGTATTAAAGAAATTTGATTTTTTCTATAGTTCTGGTTCTGGTATTTGTTGTATACAATCGTCGAAGAGAAGCCCATATCAAGTACCCAGGTCCGGACGATGACGTACGCGAAAATATCATCAATTACGATGATGAAGGAGGCGGCGAAGATGACATGACCGCCTTCGACATAACACCCCTGCAAATTCCTATAAACGGCCCGCATCCGGAAATGGATCCGAACAAGCTTGGATGTAAGCCAGTCCTTTCAACAAATCCCAACAATTAAACTAAACGATATGCAATAATTTTTCGTTTCAGTTACAATGATAATCCCTGGCCAGGAGCCTAATGTGGGAACGTTCATTGACGAACACAAAAAGCGGGCGGACAGTGATCCAAATGCGCCACCTTTCGACGATTTACGCAACTATGCTTACGAAGGGGGCGGCAGCACTGCCGGATCTCTTAGTTCTTTAGCTTCCGGTAAGTTGTGTTTTGTTATTAATTTGATTAACTACTGTTTGGTGACGTCACGGACAACTAGGTGACACAAATTGGTTCAAATAAACGGTTTCATAGAATGGTCATTTTAAAACCGACCAGGACTTGTCCAGGCCGGTGTTTTCAGAGTGATGTTTTTTTTAGAAATTCTGTAAAAATAAAACCATTAAATTTACTAAACTGGCATTAATGAAAATACGATACAATGAGTGAATGGACAGTGCAATGTTGGCTTTATTTGGTACCAACAAGGTTCTGTTATAGAAATTGAAATATTTATTTACAAGAGAGACTGTTTTTTCATTCAATTTTTTTGAAGAGCACCAATTTGTGACATTTACTCAAGTGACTTGCCATTTGACAATTTGAAATGAATCTAGATTAAAATTGTTAAATCTCTAACAGATTGCGGTACGGCCTAAATGACACGTACGTTTCTAGATTAAACAAAAACCGCTTTATGAATTGTAAATAAAGGCAAACTAAGAACGAATAATGATGGAAAATGTTTGCACTAGTCGTTAATTAGGGGCACCAAAACTTAAATATAAACGCACCAGAGACAAGTGCAATAGAAATTCCGAATAATATTCAATTGCAAAATCAATTTTACAACTTTATTTGTTATAGGTACAGATGATGAACAACAAGATTATGGTTATTTGGACGCGTGGGGCCCACGTTTCGACAAATTGGCGGACATGTACGCGGCCCCTGGCGAAGAGACTGAACTGGAAGAATAAATTAATCCATTTGGTTTTCCTTTCTCTTAGATTTTATTTTGATACCAAAGAGATTGAGTTGATTGATTGATTGATATGGGTTTTTTGAATAAGTATCTTCTTTATTTTAAAGACTGTCTGTGTGTGTAAGTGTGTATTTTTTTAAATGCCTCACTCATGCCTCGAAAACGATTATTTAAAATGCCCGTTTCTCTATCACTTTTCCACTGCCACATGTGTTACTTATTACGAATAATAGCTAAATTGAGAAAGTTTGAAACCAATTAACGACAATAGATTTGTAGAGTGAGATTTTATTTTATTTCATTGGTAGTTACCTCTTTCTTAAGTATGTAGCTCATGTTATCGATAGGCCAGTTTTAATTACTGTTAAGTAGACGAGTCACCAATTTGTAGAGAAAAAAAAATAACTAATTATAATACAGGTTATTTAGATATTAATTAGGAGATCCACTGTGACAGTTTTGTTATGCAGTCAAAACGCCTGTCTGTGTGTGTGTGTACATATATACTAGAAAAAAACACCTGTCAACAACATCACCCATCTTTTTATATATTAAAAAAAATATTTATATTCACAGCACTACTACTGTGTATGTACGTTGCCATAATATATGTCTTATGTTAGCCTAGTTTATATGATTGTTTTGGTTTCTTTATCAAGCCACCGAACCGACTTCAACATCTGCTCTGTCCATTTCTATGTATGTGAAAGACTGACGTCAATTTTACCATAAATAATGTTATAAATTTGACGTAAGTTTATAAGAAAAATCTATACTCTTATAGAAAAAATTGTGTATTAATTAGAGTCTTATATACTACATATGTTAACTGCTCTCACACCATTTCTTTTCCCAAGGAAAAAAACAGTCACTGTATACTAATGTAAGGAATAGACAACATTATAATTGTCTTTTGTAGGGACACTATGTATATAATGTATAAGGGTAAATGAGAGAGACAGGGAGAGAGAGAGAAAGAAAGAGAGAATATTGATGTGTGCGTTGTGCCAATATTAATTTTTAAATGTATTGAATAACAAAAAAAGATTAAAACTGAATGCTGAACTATAATTATAACGGTAACGTTTTAGATGTTTGCACTTCACCTTATTCTATTCGTTTATTGAATTAGTAGGCACCTGGAATAACCCCTTTCCTGCCCCCCTCACCCCAATATTTCAGCTTCAGTAGGGTAATTTTTTAGTAAGAATTTTTACGACAACGATTAAATTTACGTCGCTAATTATATACTTAAAAATTCGAATACATATGTAACGACTGACTGATTTAATTCTCGAATACGCTTTCAAATTTCTTTTTTCTTTTTTTTTCTTCTATTTCCCTGTAAAAATTCTTGCTAGTCTCATCTCAACTCTCTTGTAAATTTTCATTTGGTTATAATCTCAATGAAATTTTTGAGTGGAATTCTAGTTTGTGAATTCTTAAATTTCTTTAAGAATTCGCTTTTAGAACATTTTTCGTATCTGTGGTATTTGTAAAAATTTTATTTTGAACTTTTTTCTTTATTTGAATAAAATAACATTCTAGACATTATTTATGTGTATAATTTTAATTAAAACAGAGGTTTTCTGTTAAATTGCCAATGTAAGATGGTATTAACTGCACCTGGTACAAAAGTAGATGTTCGAATTACTGAAGATATGGAAAAGTATGGAGTTTCCCCATCTTATCAACGTAACTCACAGCGCAATAGATTAGTGGATGATCCCCTAGATTTAGAGAGTTTTTATGGCAATTGGGGGATAGTTTATTTTGGGGGTATTATTTGGAGGATTTTATGTCCATACAAGGTTCGTCGTTTTTTTTTTGTTTGATCATCAATTATGTATTTGGCTCTATTGATTTTTCTATCAGTAACTGCCGTTCTGATAGAAATAGTTCCTGATAAAAAAAAAACACATTTTGCCATTAAAATTTGCATTTAATTCACTTTATCAATATTTGCTCCTTTGACCTTTGCCTAAATTTTGGCTGTGATCTTTGTCCGCCCTAAATCCTTATTTCCAACTCAAGACGATCGTGTTTCGATCGCCCAAAGCAACCTCGGTATCTTCTCAATTTAAAGGACGAACAGCGTGTGCAATAATTGGCAGATTGTTAGACAATAGGTGAATACACGGCTCCCGATTCTAATGGCGTACTGCATATCATCCGTTACACTTCGGGAGTGGCAAAATTCAGGAATCTCGATGGAAATTATCCTATTCCGATCCTATTATAATTCTGCAGTTAAGGTCGCTGTTGCGAAACATTTGACTGTGCATAGGACTATAATTGACCAAATTGTTCAGAATTAATTGTTTGAAATAAACAAAGTCTTAAGAAGACTGGCATTTTAATTTGTTATGGTTTCAATCTTAAGAATTTCAATTATTTTATTCTGCTTATTTATTGAGTTCTAAGATTAAAAAAAATACCATCTGAGCGTGTTTCTGGCTCTATTATTATCTCTAAGGATAAAGGGAATTGTATGAAATAATGCATTTTGGATCGCCAAAGGTTTCTTAATTTAATTTTCCATCCTTCTTGTAGACTGTAGACCGTTTAGGTCCATCGTGAATAGTTATCGATTATGTCCTACATCATATGTAGTATAGAAAAAAACCACAAAGTGAGTGCAAAGCACCTCTTTGGTCAAGAGCCATTTATAGTTAGTAATTCTTCATGCTCGCAGGCTATTTTCGAAACCTGATAGACATTAATTAAGTATAATCTTAATTTTCCTGAAGCTTCATCACTTACTACTCATTTGTTAAATTGGCAAAAAAATATGTGTGGAGGTGGGGGAGAGCTGTTATGTATGAACATGGAATAAATGGGAAAATTGGAATTTTGATTTATAAATTTGTGTTCGAACTTTATTTTGGGTTCAAAACAGATTTATTATATAAAAGGTTTTGTGTAAAATAATAAACAATAATATTGAATGTGTATTTGCTCGCTTGAACTTGTATTTGCATATTAGAGGAGAGGATGTGTGTACCGCTCCCTGGTATTTTAATTATAATTAAACAATTGAAGGTTTTTTTTAACATAATACTATATAACAAAAAAACTATTATTTTTTCATTTTTTATGTGTACAAATGGTAAAATTATAATCCACACACATCAAATAAAGCGTTTCGATAAAAATTACAATTTAAAATATTCAAAATAAATATTTTCCCTTAATTGAGCGGTACATGAACATGTTCTTTTACCAAAAAAAAAGGTTTTCAAAAACAAATAATTACATGTATAGACCGAGAGACACCGGTAAATGAAACACCCTGTATTAACGTAACCAAGGAAATTACAAACCTCAGATAAAAAGAGTAGAAAAAATGAAAACGTATTCGTTTTCTCAGGTGCGTGTATTAAAACCTACAAGCCTTTCGCGTGTTTGCATCAAAACATACAAACAGTTGCAAACCTGCAATTGTTAAAACTTCCCGCAAAATAAAATTAATATAAAAAAAATCAGATAAAGGATAAAAGGTTAAACGCAACTCAACTAACAAAAAACTCTGATTAATTGTTGAATTCCAAACTCAGAGTCAGTTAGAAATTCTTGATTACCATAAATTTACTTTATCTATGACCATTAAATAATTATGTTCCTTTTCAATGCTTTTCCATTGAAAAAGTACAGTATTTTACCTCAATGGAAAAAGTGAATACTTTTTCCATTGTTCTCCCACTAGTTTTCGTAATAAATTTAGTGACTTTTAGAATGTCAAGATTTTAGGTTGGTATGAATTGACATGGCATTTTGTCAATTTTTAAGATTATTAACGGGTGGTGTCAAATAATAATTGAAAAAAAAGTTTTAATATTTTGTATATACTACGGTAAATGCGCCTGTTGTCGTCCAGCGCCTATTGTCGACCACATTTTACCATAAAATGCGGTAATAAGGGAAGTTGGGAATATTTATTATTGAAATTGCTTTGCTTTTTTCAATTACAGTTTTTCTGTATTATATAAAGCCAAATTCATTATATTGATGTAATAATAGTTGCCTAAGCGTCATTTTCAAAATGGCTATCAAGTGTTGACAGTGTGCAAACGGGTTTTTGTTATTAGAAAATAGTTTAGGATTATAGCAGAAATAGTAAGTAATTTATATAATATCAAAGTAATCTCGAAAGTTTAGGTACAACTGTGTATACGTCAACTTTCAATGCAACAAGTCCAGACCGAGAAAATTTTCATAGAACTAATATTAATTGGTGGTCGGTAAAAAGGAACATAAAATCATGACAATTCCAGTTCTCGACCGGATTTTTATTCCGTGTGGTCGACAACAGGATTTTACCAACCTATTCTCGCTCACCTTACTTCGTTATACATTTTCGAGTGGACAACAATGGACTTTCTCTACCGCAATGATCATAGGTAAATTCTCATTCAATTACAGATTTCACCTAAAGAAAAAACATCCTGCCCTAAAAAACGCAAGATTGAAAAACCGAAGAAAGTCTTATTCAAATATTCAGAGGAAGCTCTGAAGATGGCATTAGTTGACATTCGGTCGGGAAAAATGGGGAATCGAGAGGCAAGCAGATTCTATGGTGTGCCTAGAACCACTATACAGGATAGACTTAGCGGCAGAGTAGTCAACAAATCGAGGAAAATTGGCCCAGAACCTCTCCTAACTTTCAACGGCGAATCTAAAGTTTCCGATTGGATTTTAGCAATGGCAAAATGTGGTTTTCCTGTTACTAAAGACGGTCTTATAAGCACGGTGAAGCAAATTGTCAAAGGTGATTCCAATATGAACGGCAAAATTTTTAAAAACGGAACACCAGGGCAGAAGTGGTATAGTAATTTTCTAAAAAGACATCCCGAAATATCTATTCGTCAACCAGAGGCAATAAACAAAGCCAGGGCAATCATCACCGAAGAAAATATTCGTAACTGGTTTACGGAGTTGTCCAACTACTTGAAGGAAAACAATTTAGAAGATGTAGTACAAGATCCCAGTAGAATTTTTAACGGTGATGAAACGGGTTTCTCATTGAGCCCTAAAAGTGGTAAAATGTTGGCTCCAAAGGCATGTACCAATCTGTATACTGTGAAGTTCAGTAATGAAAAAGAAAATATCACAGTCTTAATAACGTTTTCTGCAAGTGGAAAAATTTGTCCTCCTTTGGTAGTATACCCTTACGTCAGACCTCCAAGGGCATTAGTGGAAAGTATGCCTGATTCCTGGGTACTTGGAAAACCCGAGTCGGGCTGGATGACTTCTGAGGTATTCTACGAATATATTGCGAATGAATTTAACGGATGGTTAGAAAAAACCAATCATTCTGTTTATTGACGGACATCGGTCGCACATGAGTTTGCCATTGAGTGAGTTTTGCAATAGTAATGGTATAGTACTTTATGCTCTTCCATCAAATACGACGCATATATTGCAACCGGCTGATGTTGGTGTCTTCCGCCCTTTGAAATGCGAGTGGAAGAAAACCGTTTGCAAATGGCAGAGTGAACCAGAAAACATAAACAGTTCTGTAACGAAATTAAATTTTTGTTGTTTGCTGGAGAAGACACTAATTAATTCAGATATGTCTGAAGCCATCCGAAACGGTTTCCAGAAATATGGTCTGTATCCTCTAGATCCCAATAATGTCGATTATTCAAAATGTGTGCTAAATGCTCTGGAACGTCAAAATTGTCCGACTGACACCGTTATTACTAGTAAAGAATTCGAAATAACAAAAAAAGTTCTAAGAAAAATAGGGTCACAACTAGGAGAAAAAGGAATTGAATTAAAAATTATATTCGACGAATTAAATAAAATGAAAATAATGGATTCCCCAAGTTCCTGCTTAGATCCAAGGAGTAAATTCGATATGGAAGTAATAGAAGATCGCTCCATTCAAAATGTGGATATAAATAATAATTCAGGTTCGATTATCTCCCTTGATGATGTTACAATGATTTTTATGATCCCGGACACTATTGATATTTGTGATGTACCGATTGAAATATATGAAATCCCAGAAAATGAATCACTACCACAATTTCTATACGAATCATCAATGAAAAATTCAAAGGAACAAACAGCAGTAGACAATTCACAACGTACTGAAGAACAGACTAAACAACAATTTCAAAGCACGATAAAGGAACCGAAGAAACACACAACTGTAGATG
>JABRWK010000012.1:809228-870772 GCA_013372445.1 Hypothenemus hampei | reverse complement strand
TGATTATAGCGACTTTTCACTATTTCAAATTTCTCACACACCATAGAATTTTACAAATCTCAACCAATTGTTAATGAAAATATTTTTTTCATAGAGTTAGCCTTTTAATTTAAAACAAAAATTGTATTTTTCAATTAAACAATCATTTCATCAAGAGTTAATTAAAATATTTCTAGATATGCGCGAAAACAATGGATCAAATTTATCATCCAATCCAATATCGTTCCAAAGGCCTCTTAAAATATCTCTAACAAATTTATCCTGTCCAAATTCCAGTTTTGGAGGCAAGTGATCTACTCGCATAGTAAAAATGATTAAGGTTTTGGGCACCACTGGATTATATTCATCACAAAAATAATGAAAAGCTTGGGCTGATTTTCCAGGTACTCTCTAAATTTTGTACTATTAACACACCACTATTAGACAATTTATTACTATAATTGCTTATTATTCGCCCATAATCGTTTATTAAATCCGGGGAGCTGAAAGTAAAGCCTGAAACTACTGTAGGACGAATAGAGCAGTTGCTCAAGTAACATACTGCTATTTCTGCAACATTATCTAATATTTTGGCCATATTTGCCTCGCTTGAACTGTCATAAATAAATAAGAGAGTTCTAGGTTCTTGCTATTCTAAAATATCGTCAATGACTATACGAATTAAGGGAAAGAAGTCTTCATGCTGTTCAGGAATTTGGTTCTGTAAAGATCCAAATGTTTCTAACGGTGTTGGTAAAGGTGTGACTCAGAAGAATCTGTGGTTCCATTAGAATAAAGTAGGATAATTAATGCAGTTAACATAGCAAACCCCAGACATGATAATAACCACTTATTGGGTGGGTTTTTCTCTGCATCTTTTGGTTCTTCTAGCACAACTTCGTCACTAGATTCTTTTTCCATAAATGATCTCCAATATATTTTATACAGGGTGTTCCAAAAAGATGGTGCCAAAGTTAAGGAGGCAATTCCTTGACCCAATCTAAGAAAAAAAATCATATAAGCATGGGTCCAGAAATCCTTCGTTTCTAAGATACAGGATGTTAGAGTTTAAGAAAAAGGACATTACTTTATTTTTTAACTTGCAAACGGCTTAAAATTTTTTAACCAAATTTGGTATATGAGTTTAACATATTGGTAGGTTTAATCTGAAAAATTACCAGCTTTAATTCACCAGTGGCGGAGGTGTGATTGTCATATTTTATTACAATTTTGAATGAAAAAAAGGACAATCGTACCTCTGCCTCTGGTGAATGTTAAAAAAAAAATTGGTATTTTTTTAAAAATCCCTCTTTTAGCCGAAAAATCCCCTTTTTTCCATTTTGCTTGAAAATTCCCACGAAAACGGGAATATCCGTCCCATATACCATCACTGGCACTCGGTAGGCGTAATGCAGCCTTTATAAAAAGGAAAAATTCTGTTGGAAAAGGAAAAGTCTAGTGGAATCCATAGAGATTATTATATCTCTATGGTGGAATCAGAAATCTCGCCCCCTAACTAGTTGATATGTCATTACTGTCAAATTTAAACGTCAAATTATTGCAAGTCGTTCATATTACAAGCGAAATAATCTTTGAGGTTGGGATTTTGCTTTTTTCTGACAGAGAATTTCTTCTATAAAAATCGTAAAACAGTCGAATTTCTGAAAAATGTCTGCAAGATACGATCGTGCTATTACCGTATTTTCACCAGACGGACATTTGCTGCAGGTGGAGTACGCTCAAGAAGCTGTAAGAAAAGGATCCACAGCGGTAAGTTCAAATATCTTTTACAAACAATACTGAATAAATGCAATTTAAAATATATATATTAGGTGGGTGTTAGAGGAGCAAATGCAGTAGTTCTTGGTGTCGAAAAAAAATCAGTGGCTAAGTTGCAAGAGGAACGTACTGTGAGAAAAATCTGTTTGCTTGATGACCATGTAGTGATGGCGTTTGCAGGCCTAACTGCAGATGCAAGAATCCTAATAAATCGTGCTCAAATTGAATGTCAGAGTCATAAATTGACTGTGGAAGACCCAGTCACTTTGGAGTACATTACCAGATACATAGCTAGTTTAAAACAAAAGTACACTCAAAGCAATGGCAGAAGACCATTTGGAATTTCTTGTTTGATAGGTGGTTTTGACTATGACGGGACACCACATTTGTACCAAACTGAACCATCTGGAATTTATTATGAGTGGAAAGCTAATGCCACTGGCAGATCTGCCAAAACTGTTAGGGAATTTTTGGAAAAATATTATACCGCTGAAGAAGTATCTTCTGAAAAAGGTTTTGTCCTCGTGTATTATTTTAGTTTATGAATTCTTAATCTCTTATTTTAGGTACAATCAAGCTGGCTATCCGTGCCTTATTGGAAGTTGTTCAATCAGGTCAGAAAAACTTGGAAATTGCTGTAATGCGTCATAACGCTCCATTAGAGATGCTAGATGGAAACACCATTGAAAAATATGTTGCTGAGATTGAGAAAGAAAAAGAGGAAGAAGCAGAAAAGAAGAAGGCTAAAAAGTGAACATTTAATTTAATTTTTATTGTATGGTTTAAGTTAATATAACCTTTTTACGGAAATTAATTCATGACAAGCTTTTTACATTTATTTACTTTAAAATTTCTGAAATTTCTATCTATAGTTGTACTTAATTTAGTACATTTGTAAGGAGTAAAATTCATATATGTTTTAATCGTTATAAGATTTAAAAAAATAAAGCCATTATTTTATGATAATTTTTTAAGATTATCATTTTCTTGTCAATCATTAATGAAATATAATTCTATTATTTAATAGTACAATTTTTTTGTAAAATTTAGTACCATTGGGCAACATTAATTCCTAACCTCAATAAATATAGAAAATGAAGTTATATCTGTTTACGTTCAAAACTAATGTTTTATCAATTTACACAGTAAACAGTTATTGAAATGGCTGATTCTTCTTTATATCAGCAGTATCTTCAAGATTTAAAAAGTACTGTTGAAGGTCTACTAGTTGCCCAGGTTGCTAACGTTTGGTCTATTTATGGGGGTCTTAATCGCCTCTATTTCTGCTTGGAAAAAATATTTAAACATGGTTGTAAAAACCCATCATCGGTGAGTATTTAAGATACATTTATACACATTTCCACGACAAAACTATGTTTTTAGGATGGTTATTTTTTTAACTTCATTCAAGGCTTGGAATGGTTACAGCCTGATACCTCCAAAGCGTACTTCTCTCTTGATTGCGAATATCGATCTCACGTGCCTGCCCATTTAAAAAACGATAAATCCAACATTTGGCTGTATAGAAGCCTAGAATCTCATTCGTTATTTGTTAAACTGTCTTGGTTATTAATTGATGACACTCATTTACATTCCTGTTATGAAACGTGGGCTTTTCTGTGCCAGAAACAGTATGCTGACGCCACTCTTATTTGTCTCAGAGCAGTGGAAAAGAATCAAGCAACTTATTTGTCTGAAATTGATCCTAGATTATTTCTAAAAAATGTAAACTCGAAACATTTGATTAAACATCATAAGAGAAGTTCATCGTTTCCCGACAATCACTTCAAATACATGTCAAGGCAGCAAAAACGTAGTGACTTAAAAGATATTCCTGACAATAGCCCAATAAAAGGGAATGTAATGGGAAAATTGAAACCTTGGTCCAGTTTGCCAGCACTCCAACTTGATTGTTCAAGAAAACCAGTTAAAAAAGTACATTTTCAAAGCAGGACCACCCCGAATACTCCTATGAATACTAGGAAAATATCTCCAAGTATGTTTAAGATAGATTACAAGTCTTCGCCAACTCCAAAATCAAGTTTAAAAAAGCCAAATATAATTAACAACACTCACATAATCGAATACACGCCCCCTTTAAGTAGTGAAGAATATAGTTCTCCGGGCACCTCAGTTGAAAAACCTAGAAGATTCTTGTCAAACCCTTTAACAGCTATTGACCGTTTATTGCCACGTCAAGGCGAAAAAGACTATAGCAGATATCAACCAAAAAGCTTTATTGAGGATGCTGGAATGAGCATTTTACCCATGTCAACTGGTCAGGACTATTTTCCAAAACCATTAAAAGGACAAAGTTTAAGTTCGTATTTAGCGTCCACCCAATTGTCACATAGTAAAGCGGAATTGGACAAGGAAAACGCCCACTTCAGCGTATCGGAAGCAATTATCGCCGCTATGGAAAAGCTAAAGTGTCGATACAAAGATTTAGGATATTTAAATAACTTATTAACATCGGAAAGTGATAGTGATGATCAAGGGGAAGGATTAGTTTCCGAATTGAAACAAAGAATACGCTTGAGAAGAGGACAACGCATAATTGAGAATCGACTGTTGTTTGGTGATAACCGAACTGACAGTAAGAGATTTTTTTAAATAAAAAAGGATCGTTATAAAATGTTTAACATTTCAGCTACGACAACTGTTAGTCCAAATTCGACACCTGCAGATTCTATTTCATACTGCACCAGTTCAGAAGAAGTGGACGACTTGGAAATTGACGAGGCTAATAATTTAAAGGAAAATCAAGGTACATAGGTCTACATTGATAGATCTTACATTGATATCATTACTTTATTTACAACTGTTAGGATTGTCAATATCCATGGCCTCCTTGTATTCGGATGCAGACATTTTGAAAAAACCTAGAGGTGTTCCAGACGGATCGTCAGAAGTGGCCACAACTGCCTTGGATATTTTAAGCGCTGAAGGTGTTGCGTTATCTCTAATCAGTAAATTCAATGAGGAACATTTGCCCAAGTAAGAGTACAGCTGGAGTGTGTAATGTTGCCAACGAGACAGAAAATTACTATTTTTTAGGGCATCTGATTTGGAATGGTTGATATCTGAAGAAGAGGTTCCTCAAGCACTATTGCCACTGCCGAAAAGTTGGCCGGTCAGTTCGGACGATCATGAGGGTGGCTCCTCAACGCCCCTGCGAGGGACCAGAGATTGGGCACCGCCTAGACCACAAATCGTTTTAACTTTGTTACCATCCCCATCGTAGGAGGTGTCTTAAAAAAAAACAAAATGACTAAACTGGTGTTTTAGACGTAAGGAATTAATGGAAAAGCAAAAGTTCAAATGTGCCGGTTGTGGAATGACAGTAGCGGCGCAGTACGCAAAAAAATTCCGTTACTGCAACTATTTAGGGAAGTATTTTTGTACAGGATGTCATCGAAATCAAGTGGCTTTAATACCTGCCAGAATTTTATACAAATGGGATTTCCATAGGTTTCTGGATGATTTTTTTTTAATATGTGACCTCATTTGGTTGTTATTTTGCAGATATCCAGTTTCAACTTTCTCATTTAAACTTTTAGAACAAATGTATTCCGATCCACTGTTTCAAATTTTTGAACTGAACAAGGACATTAGGAAGTTTTCCAGAAACTTGGAATTCGTTAGGAAATATCGCCAAGGGCTTTGTTACCTAAAAGAGTATATTATCACATGTAGATTTGCAGAAACGTAGGTTTATGGATTTCTCAAAAAAAACTTACAATTAACCCGTAACTTTTTAAGCGTTCAAGAACGATTGGAACGCGACTTACCTTCATATTTTCTCACAAAACCAGATGAATACTCTATAGACGATCTAGTTAACATAAAAAATGGTGACTTGAAGACAAAACTAAAGTTTTTAGTGGATATTTGTTTAAGACATACTTCCGAATGCAAAGTATGATTGTAAGAATTTCCTACGAAATCGTGTTATAGAGAGAATTGTTACAGCTCTGTTTAGCCCGAGGTCATATCTGTGAGATCTGTAATGTTAACGAAGTAATTTTCCCATGGCAAATGAGAGCTGTGACCAGATGTAAAAGCTGTTCGGCCTGTTTTCATCTGAAATGTTGGAACACCACTTGTCCGAGATGCGAGAGAAAAATTAAAAGAAAAGAAAATTCGAATGTGATTAACTAGTCAATTACATGAAATGTTTATTAATCAATTTACCAAAGGATATGCATATATTTATGTAGAGGATTTTATAAATTTAATGGAATTGCAGTTACAAGGGACCATAACGTAACCTCGCAGTTATATATTAAGTTAAACTTGAAATAACATTTCATTTTCAAATAAAATTGTTTTTCAAGTTAAGAAACAAAAAATTAGTTACTACGACAATTCAAGCTTTGTTTATTAACGTGGAACAAGATAACACACAATTTTAAAGAAAAAATAATAAAAGAACAAACTAAAGCAGTATTTGCCCGGTTTTTCCATTTTACGCGATCCCGAAGTAGATCAAATTCAGCCCAAACATTTCACGAGATAATTGAGATTGGTGCGTTTATTTTGTACTTAACTCGTGGAACTTTTCCTCATTGAAGAACAGCGCCTTAACCTTAAGTTTTCGTTGAAAGCTTGTTAAAAATGGCCGTGAGATTTTTGAATCATTGAGCCAAGTATCTAGAGAATAAATGGAGGAGAAGGTTGAAGGAATCAACCAACCAAAAACTGCCGAAAATTTTTCAAGAAGGCTTCATACTCATTTATTGTGACTGATTGCGATTTCTTCCTTTTTACTAAATGCAAGATGATGCTTCTTAAGCAGCAACGTCAAGGCATGCAATAAGGTTTTATAACGAAGAACTTTCAAAAATTAGTTAGGCGGTGGAAAAGGTAATAAAACAAATCTATTTGGTTTTGTCTCAGAGATTATTTTGAAAGCAACGTTCCAGTCAACTCTCGTACATTTTGGAAGAATTAAAAATGTTTGATCACACAATTGCAATGCATAGTGCACCTAGAGACTTCAAGTTCTTGCTTAATGCCGTTTTGGTCTGAAGGCATTTTTGCCGATTTTTAACAAGTATTTGTTTATTACTTTCGGATGGAGTCAATATAAATAAACGTTTTATAATTCGTTTTATTTTAGACATTTATTTCAACGTCAAGTTGTTTTTGTAAAACAATAACACAAAACAGTTAAAGACAGGATGTTTGTTTTTTTCTGAATAAGACTAAAATAATGTTTTACTAAAAGAAAAAATAAACAATTACATATCCATAAACAACCATTGTCAAGTTCCCGTTTATGTTTTCATAAACATAAAACTTAGCTAAAAGCGGCAATTATACACACGCATAATCATTTTGTCATACTTTCTTACTTTTTTGCTTTAATTTGAAATTTGTCAAATTAAAATGTTTAACATTTAGTATAAATTATGTATATACATATGGGAGACGTAACATGTGTGCTTTAAATCCTTACAAAGAAAACAGTGTATTTATGTTTTTGTGAAGATATAAATTAGAAAATACAATAACCGTCAATTGATTGATCTAAAAAATAGTTTTAAAAAAGTTCACATTCGGGCAACAGTGGTGTTTTGGCCACTTCGAAAAATATTCTATGAGAATACTTGTTTCTAACGGTCATAATTTGAGGTCGGGGTGGTTTACTGATGGCACGATTCAGTTGAATTACAACATCTTTGAAATCATTTATTTTGTACCCTGTAACAAGACATGTAAATGAATTTTATTAGAATTATTAAATTTTTCTATTACCCGTGTAAAATTCTAATGTAGGTGTCCAGTCACTAAAAGTCTTCATTTTTAATGCCAAATATAAAGCAGCAGAGGCTAATAGAGAATCCTTTGTCGTAATAGTTTCGTATTCCATTAAATTAAATTCCAAAATGTATCTCGCCAGTGTCAATACGTTCATAGTGATTTTGGCACACTACAATATTATCGTACTAAAACTAGCAATGACCACAAAATATTGGCTTACTCTAGCATATCGTCTTAGAAATCGATAACTAATTGGAATGCCCAAATTGTAATCAACCACTTTTACTAAACTAACTTCCATTCGGATCATTTCGCGTCGTGTATATGCTCCATCGCATATGTAAAGGAAATCGTCGATCATTGGGGGTATTCTTTCATCAAATTTACTAGCTACAAACATGGCTGCGGCCCCAACCAATTGGAGAGTATCTTTAGACACAACTACACGATCCAAATACAAATCTACTAACTGAAAATAAAATCATTCACTTTACCGTACAGGGTAAGGTACCGTAATTAAGTACATGTAGTAGTCATTTCAAGGGATGGACCTATTTTAAGACAAAAAGTTAATTAAAAAAAAAAATGTCTCGTTCAAAAGTAATTTGTAATTTTCTAATAAATAATAATTTGTAAATAAAAAATAGGCCATGTCATTTTGTAGACTGCATAAATCTAAACAACTTTTATTTGAAACAATTTTTCGTATATACATATACCAGTTGGGAAGGTATAGCCTGTATACTAAAATCTAAGACACTCTGTATATGGAATTTGATGTATAGTGGTTCTTTATGATGGGAGACTAAAAAATGATGTTAATTTCGTGATTTTTGTAGAGAACGCCACATAAAGTGTTTTATTTTTTTTAATGGCCGTAACTTTTTGTACTAACTACAGACTACTAGATCTATAGTATTTATAGAAAAAATGGTATTCTTGATAAATATTCTTAAAAGGAACCGGGTTTGGAGATAATCAGTTTTGAAATTACAATTACACATAAGAATATATGCATTATATAAATGAAACATTTTAAAATAATTATCAATTAACCGTTATTATACATATGCGTGTTGTAACTACCATTCTTACATATTTATTTAAAAAAAATACAACTGAAAGTACACCTGATTAACATAGTACATAGAACTGAATAAAGTTGACTTAATATTACTATGCATGTATTTATTCTTCTCAAGATTGATTCGCTCTCGAACATAGTCGGTACGCTTTTGATCATTGCTAATGAATCGATTATTCTGGTCCTTAGATCTGGTTCAATTTCCGTTAAGTTCGGTCTACTACGATAATTAAAATTATGGACACCAGAGATTTTAAGTGACGTAGTAATAAAAAGTAATTCAAAATGTTCACACGTCTGAGGAACTAAGAGATCACCGTTTCGTCCTGCTTTTTCAAATTATCGGTTAGGAAAATTATCCTTCAAAAATTCATTCAGCCTATTGGTGCATTATGTACAGTTATATTCAAAAAATTTTGCATACACCAATTAGAGAGAGAAGGTTGACAATTATATTTAGGTAAAACTGGCTTATTTAGCAGCAGATGTCATAGGTTATCAAAAATGACAAAGCATTGTCATTGGTCGCTTTCATAGCCGGTTTTACCCAAATATGATTGTCAAACTTCTCTCTCTAATCGATGAATGCAAATTTTTTGAATACAACTGTACGTAAATTCCATTAAACGTAGATAATTGGGTACTTTGGTAACATGACATTAAAAGGCCTTAAATATTTATATGACTACTCAAATAAGTTAATTTGTTTAAAAAAAAATTAAAACTATTGATAAATGTCACGAGGAAAAGACCTTAAAGTAAAAGTTGAAATTAGCTATTATTTATTTAGGAACCTACAGTGTGGCTAATTTAAAACCGAACCACCCCTGTAAAATTTTTAGTTACAGTCCGATTTTAATAATTTTTTTTTAATTGTAAGACATCAAAAATTCTATCTTACAATTAGAGTAGAGTAAATACTCGCCGCGCTCGTTTCAGATCCAAGGCCTACTTTGCCTCTTTTTCATGGTTAAATTTTAAGAAAGCCCTTTAGGGATTTTTTAAAAATTTTACAGGTTTTCGGTGTTAAATGCGTCACACTATACAGGGTGTTCCTTAATGTCATGTCCAAACTGAAGGAGGCAATTCCTGAGGTCATTCTAAGAAAAAAACTTCGTATTCATATGGGTCCGCAAATGCATCGTTTTCGAGATACAGGGTGTCAAAGTTGAAAAAATAAATCACGTTTTCTTTAATGTCTTTCGACTACTTCGAAATAAACTCATNTGACATACAGCGTAGCACAAAAAAAGTTGTAACGTTTTAAATGTGTCCTAATGGTCGTTGATGGCACCCTCTACATGATACACCAAAATCGTAAATAAATTTGAATTCCTCATCCTAAACAACCCCCGTATACGAAATTTCATGAGTTTATTTCGAAGTAGTCGAAAGACATTAAAGAAAACGTGATTTATTTTTTCAACTTTGACACCCTGTATCTCGAAAACGATGCATTTGCGGACCCATATGAATACGAAGTTTTTTTCTTAGAATGACCTCAGGAATTGCCTCCTTCAGTTTGGACATGACATTAAGGAACACCCTGTATATACCAAAGGCTTCATATATGTATATGAAGCCTTTGGTAGACGAAGATGTTAACTCATTTTTGGTAAATGTTCAGAAAACAATGTATCGCGTGAATGAGTCTTTACTGCACTTGTTTTTATTCCTACCTAGATATCAGCAACGCCATAACAATTATTAAACATCAAGTTAAAATCATATATTAATTAATTAGCGAAAGAGATACCAATAAATAAAATGATTTTTAACATCAGCTCAAAAATTCAAAAAAATTAGTTAACACCTTCTTTCACCAAAAGCTTCATATTACAATGTTGATTTTTTAAATATTGTGAAACTACGAAAAAAGAAACATATAACAGCAATAAAAACGAAATAAATAATTAAATTAATTAATTTATTTGAGAAATTTTTAATTTTTCCTTCGATGTTTTAATTTTAAAACCATTTATCTCCAAAACAATTGCTTACTAGGAATATTTATCAAGAATGTTTTTTTTTTAAAGAACGTAACCTTAAAGCAGCGATGAAGCCCATACGGCGGATCACTAAACAGCTCTTTAAATTAAGAACATACAGTTTTCATAGCGACTAAAGTATTAAACACTTCATGGGGCGCTCAGTAATGTAATATTTCAAGGTCCACACCAAAAAAGGTCAAGGTACATCAAATTTCGTCCGATTATTATACATATTTCTGTGCAAAAATATTCACATGTAACCAAATAAAAATTTTAATTTCAACATTTTACATCTTCAAAACGAAGCCATTGTAATTCAATATTAATATGAACTTTTTCTCTTAAAATACAGGGTGTTACAGAATAATTATTCCTAATTTTCAAAAATGACAAGGACACTTAAAACATTTTTTATTAATGTAATAATGTTCGGAAATTTCTCGATGTCAAGGTAATGCCATTTTATTAGAAATAATACTGCATCAAATTTCATAAAAATTGTTCGAAATTATGACCGCCATTGGTAACACACAAGTTATAACGATATGTAATCGACTGCCAAATTCTTCGAATTAATTGCGGACACGTCCATGAATATCATCAAAGGCCAAAATAATTCGAGCCACTTATTCTTCATTTGTATTAACTGGTGTCGCATAAACCAGTGATTTAATATGGCCCAAAAAAATAAATTCCGGACATTAGTTTATGAAAAAAAAAATATTTAAGTGTCTTCTCTCATTTTTGAAAATTAGGGATAGTTATTCTATGACACCCTGTATATCCACTATTCATCTTTTGAAATAACCAAATGTACTTAGTAATTAACATCCGATATAATTTAGACAAATATTCTGAAGAAACACCAATTAATTACCTTAACTCCCAAATATAGTGTTTCATGGTTGAGCTCGAAACTTTCCTGAATTTCAACCATCCAATCGACCAAAAGCGATCTCATCCATTTGGTAAGACATATTTGCCTCTCCATATAATCTCCAATAATGTATTTTCCCTATTCACAAAATCATACTTATTAAAATATCCATGTCACCAAATCAATCATTACCTCCATGTCCTTATAGTAATTAAAAATATCCATTGCATAATGAGACACTTGATATACATCGTCCCAGTTTTCCTTATCAAAATCGACGACTCCCTCAGGAACGTTATGGTTGCCAAAATGAAGCTTCAACTCAAACTCCTTGGTAACAAACGACAAATTGCTCAACGACTTGCGATCAACTTCACTTTCTTTCGCAGACAATTTTGACAGGGACCTTTTAGCACTGAAGTAGGTAGAATCATTACTAAAACGTATTAGTGCCCACTGTAAAGGCGTGCACGTGATTTTTCAGGTAACTGTACCTTGTGTCGTCCAGAGCTGTCCTGTACAGGGACTCGTTAGTGCTTTTTTCAAATTCATTGCTCAATCGTTTTTTGGTTGTAACAACAGCTGCCAACTGAATATCTTCTTTTTTAACTGGAGGTTTCATTGCTGTGTTATTGGTGCCCTGTTTGAGCACTTGATGTTTTATAGTTGCTCTGGTGACGATTTTGTTCACAGCTGGAATTGGAGGCGGTGGAGCCAAATTTACATTTTGTTTGGGTTTTTGAACAATTTTTATTGAATTCGCCTCTTTTAACGGTCTTAAAATGTTCGTTTTTAGCCCCTTTAAAGAAAAAAAACCTATTTGTTATATTTTCTTGGAATTTTCAAATTGAAATCTCAATTTCCTACTTTCGGAATTAAAGAAAATGTATAAAGATAAAATTGTGAAATAATGATTTCGGAGGTGTGAACGAGTCTTTATACATGCTTACCTTTGCCTCTGTTAAAACTTTATTTTTAAGATCAACATTTACATTGTTGAACGCGCCCCTTTTAAATGCTTTCTCTTTTGTTGGCGAAGCATCAGCTTTTCTTTTGGTCCGCGCCGAAAATTTATTGGCTAGTTTGTCCGGATTGATATTTTCTGAATGCATCACTTGCATGGCCTTACTTCTAGTAGTTATATTTCTGGTAATTTTGTTGGCAGCTCTTGTTGGGGCCATTATTGCTTTCAGGTCGGTAGAACACTTATGGGAGGACTTTTAAAATATATTGCTATAGAGACAAGAAAAGAAAAAATACTGTTATAATTTTTGCGAAGTTATAACCTGAATTAAAAAAAATGAATAATAAAAACTAAAGAAAATTTATAGTTATTCAAACAGAGGTTTGGTTTTAAAAATATCACTTACCCATAAATATATTAATAAATATTTACGAAAAATAAGAAAAACTAACTTTTGGTCATCTGAACCACGCCTGAAACACCCTTATTTTGCCGCCTTTTTCCTACCCTCCTAGTGGCATATTGTATATTTTTTGATTTTCAATAAAGTCTTGAAACATCATTCCAAAATACATTAATCATTTCATGAAGAAAAACTAAACGAAAAAACACGAATACCCAGAAAAAAGTTAACGATTTCGGAAGCATAATCGGCTTGAGAATCTTCCCATAAATGTGGCGAAGAAATGAATTAAAGATACGAAAATAACTACAGAAACACGTGCACAAATATTAGAAGATATCAATGAACTCACCAAATAATTAAAAAATGTTTTCTAAATATAAATTTTTGTTAAAAATTGTGAAAAATTCACATGTAAAACCGTTGGAGAATTGTCAACATTTGCATTATTGGATGACCGTTTTTACAGTTTGATTTTTAGACAAGGTTGTCAAGTTTTTTGACGCCATCATATAGTTAGGGTAAAAAAGGTAAAAATAAAAATTTATTTACTAAATATTAATAATAATACAAAAATGAAAGCTAAAAATTAATAAAAATATGACCAATAGCATTATTTTTTTGCATATAATCCACGTCTTATAAAAAATAAATTGTTACAGTAAGTAGATTTAAGGAGAATTCTGCAGAGCTGGCATCACTGTTGAGGGTAAAGCCTTACGAGATCTTTCTATTGGTCAAATACCCATCACCTTTCCCTTCTCACCCCGATGATAACGAAATCTGAAATTAGCCGCCTATTGTTGTTTGCTGTCATTTCAGTCAAAATACCAGATGTTAACTAGTGGCTAAATAACAGTTCATGTGATTCTAACAAGATAACTTTTTTTGAATTGCATGTTATTTAAAATATTTAAAATAGTGTCTTGCAATTTTTGAGGAATATTTTATGTAAAAATTCAATAATATTGTTATTACTAGTAACAGTTTTCAATAATAAGAAACTCGTAATAAGTACATGCTTTCAACCAGTAGACACTACTGTATTCTAACCTAACATTTTTAGATATATGTTTATAGAATTAATATTTTTCCATTTGTTTTGATTAGTAGTTATGTCCCCTCGATTATTAAAAGTTAAATATGTAACATTTAAAAATTGTTTTGTTTATTTATCACCGAATAACCAGAATTTTCATACCGGGGTATATCTGCTTTTCCAGTTAGTTGTACATTAAATCATAATTGTTTCAGGCCTGTATTCAATTGACTGATAAAGGAAAAGACTATTTCTTTAGTGCAACAGTAATAAATAACGTTGTCAAAGATTCTTATATAGGAATTAATGGTTCGTATGCACGAACATTAGGAATAGAAGAAGATATATTTGTTGAAGCCACGTTACTAAATCCACTGCCTGTAGTAAATAGAATTTCAGTACAACCATGGACTAAAGCTGATTATGATGTTCTCGTAAGTAGGTTTTCAACAAACAGCAAACTTATATGGAACAAATGCAAATAAGAAAATATAGGAATTTAAGAATTACATCTGTTTATGTTGAACTTTAAAGTATTAACGTAGACGAAAATGAAATGCCAAAAATACTCGTACAACAGGCCTTTATGTACCGCGAAATTATATGTATAAGATGTGACATGTTAACCACGTTATACGAAATATGTACTTTGTGAATTTTTAAAAATTGAAATGACTATTTATAGGAACTGCTAGCTCAGAATGTTCAATCAAACTTATTGGATCAAGTTAGAGTTGTTAATAAAGATCAAAGAATTAATATATGGATTGGAAACAATTTATCAGTCACCGTTGATGTTGGTAATGAATAATAAGATTTACGCTATTGGCATTTAAATTAATATAAAAAATTATTAAAGTCTCGGTTGAACCAATTTCACCTGGAACCTTAGACTTTTTGACCGAAGTTGACATTAGTGCTCCAAATGGTAAGTGTGTTGTCATTAATGCCCCAAATAGCACCACGAGGATTGCCCAGTAAAATGACGTTTAAGTGCGAAAAGAACTTTTTCTTATCGCCAATAAACAACTTTGTAGCAACCAAGAATGTTAATGATGAAATGAATAGTTTGCACTCAATATTTCAGCAAATTGCCACAACTACGTATCCCAAACGTGTTTCTATTGAACAATCCCCGCAGAAATTAAAATGCCAGATTATTAATTTCAGTAATTTTTAGCCTCTCAAAAGGATATTCGTACTAAAACAACATTACCGTGTCTGGAAAATTTTTTATCAACGTGGAATTATGAACCTACGTATTTTCGTTTAATCCCATTGTCTGATTTACCTAAAAATCCATTGGAAAATAGCAATTTTCCATTCAAGGCTTATATTTATCCCAATAACTTTATTGAAAACAATGGCTTTTACACGGCAAGTCTTTTAAATAAAGATAAAAGTCTGTGTCTTAAAATATGTTTTCTGGAAAATTGTTCTAATGATCATAAAACTTCCAATATTTTCGTTCATAACGATATTCTTTCGCAATGGGAAGTATCGATTGGGGCTCGAGTAGCTTTAGAAAAAGTAACTGAATATCCAGTGATAACAAAAATTATAGTGTACATTCCCAGGTCTTCAGACAATCTGATGGATAAAGTTAAAGAATGTTTGGAACAATATTGTACCGAATCGTTGGTCTTGAATACACATTTTCCTTTGAAACTTACAGAAAATGAATATTATTCTTTATCTTTTGAATACGACAAAATTTTCACACTAAGAGACTGTTGTATTTTTATGAATAAGAATTGGTTGAACCAATATACGTTCAAATTCCTTGAGAGTAGTTGCGTAACATCATTCCGATACTTCCCACAAGAAAATTTTAGAAAAGCCGATTTTTGTCCGGAGATTTTTACAGAAATCATTGAACAAATAACACAGACATTTTGCCACCCCAGTTTTACTCCAGACAACGTAATTATAAGTGGGAGAAATGGGACTGGAAAAACGGCCTTAATTACTCAAATAGCAGCCATCTTAAGTGGTTATCCATATTTCGTGAAATGTCAGTTGGTCGAGTGTAAATCGTTAAAAGGAAAATCGGTGGAATCGCTCCAAAAAGTTTTACACGAGGCTTTTGCTTCGTTAACTCTTATGCAACCATCATTGCTGATCTTAGATGATTTTCATCTATTGTGCCATGCTTGTGAGGAAGACGATCATCCAAATTCAATACAAAATAATAGGCAAGTTACAGTGAAATTTCAGATATATATTTACTAAAAAAAATTCTTTCTAGAGTGAGTGAGATGTTTTTTGCTGAACTCTCTGGCATTCAAAGGGTCTATACAATTGGAATTCTCGTCAGTACTGATTCACTGAGGAGTTTAAACAAACATATTTACAAATCTCGAGGATACCATTTGTTTAAACACATTTTCAAGATCAAAGATTTAAATAAGGATGATCGTATAACAATGTTAAAACACATGTTTTCCAATATTGCATTGGATTATCAAGATTTATCGGTTAAAACTGACGGATCTGTCGTTCAAGACTTTAAAGATTTGTACCAGAAATCGTTATTTGAAGCATCAAAACAGAAAATGACTAATATCGAACAAAAACATTGCGATGTAGCTTTAGAAAAATTATTGGCTCTCTCATTGTCTAACGTGAAACTTCATAAATCGTCTAAAGTTTCTTTTGAAAATATCGGAGGACTGCAAGAAGTGAAAAACACGTTAACTCGTTCAATTTTATGGCCGCTAAAAGTAATTATTCAGTTATTATTTTTTGTAGTAAATAATGATCTATTTTTTTTAGTACAGTTCAATTTTCTCTAACGCTCCATTGAAACTTCAATCGGGAGTACTTTTGTATGGTCCACCAGGATGTGGTAAAACCCTTTTAGCTGGAGCACTTTCCAAAGAATTCGATTTAAAATTAATAGCAGTTAAAGGTCCTGAACTGCTTAGCAAATATATAGGAGCTAGTGAAGAGAATGTCAGAGATGTGTTTGAAAAGTACCCGTCTTCTACATATTAATACCTCTTGTCTTATTTTGCAAAAATTTAAATGTTTTAGTGCCCAAAAAATACGACCTTGTATTTTATTTTTTGACGAATTTGACAGTTTGGCTCCTAGGTAAGAATTACAATACAGTAGTTTTCTCGAAAAGTTAATGTTCATTTGTATGCTAGACGTGGTCATGATAATACAGGGGTTACTGATAGGATTGTCAATCAATTGTTAACACAATTGGATGGAATTGAGGCTCTGCAAGGAGTTTGCGTAGTTGCAGCTACATCTAGACCGGATCTTCTTGATCCAGCACTACTCAGACCTGGTCGTTTAGACAAGCAACTCCTTTGTCCAATGCCTAATGAAGTAGTACCTAATGAAGTCGTAACAAATATATTTAGAAATGTAGTATTTTTCTAGAATGGACGGGTGGAAATTTTACAAACCCTTTCAGCTAATCTTCAATTGGAAGATGATGTAGATTTTCGAGAGATCGCGAAGCAAACGGACGGATTTGCAGGTGCAGATTTGCAATCTTTACTTTACACTGCTCAGATTTTGGATTTGAATAGTCGTATGGAAAAGGTGAGAAGAGTTTTTTAAGAGTTTTATAATTAATTAATTTTTCTACAAAAAAGGCAGATGAAGTTTTAACGAAACTAACTCAGGGAATTCTTTCGGAGGCTCTAAAGCAAACTAGGCCTTCGTTAACAAAAGCTGATAGATATAAGTATGATTTAATGTAAGTATTTCCAGAATTCAGAGAACCAATTTTTTGATTAAATAATCGTTTTTAGTTATAAAAAATTTGGGAATAACGAGGAATTTGTAGCAGGGTCTAAAGTTACTTTAGCTTAAACTTCAAGAGATACTGTAAGGGTAATTTATGTTTATTTGTACTTTTATACATATATTTAATAAGTTAAGTCCCGTGAATAGCCAACATGGACTCACATATAAAAATTCCGTTCGGACCGTAAGTCCACCACGTCGGACTGATATACTATCACAACAGAAAATGATATGTTGTTTTACCGTTTATTCATTACACGTGGCTATTTTTATATTTATTTATAGTTATAAATTCAATGAAAAGGTACATTTATATAAAATAGATACACAATTGTAGGCCGACCAATGGGAAAGTGAATATTTATAATATGATGGCACTTAACCTGTTAAAATAAAAATTAAATTAATAAACTCAAACATATAATAATAATAAAATTGAGATAAGTTAATTGATTGATATGGATAGAAATACTTGACTTTTTCTGGGAATTTCCTGTATTTATCGAAGCAACTTTCTTTCTAATGTAGTTGCAGGTCGCTCGAACATTAGAATCCATATGATGGATGTGAAGAAACTAAAAGCAATAATACCCCAAAACGAGTATATCTATGAAAAAATTATGTTTGAATTTTTAACACTTTGCTATCGAATAATTTACCAAATTGAATATGGAAAAGTAGCGTGGAACTCTTAATATCAACGTAATACAAAAAAGTAAAGTCACATGTAAGATGTACATGCAGTAACTGAACCTATTTAGCACCTGAAACACTGGCCAGGACAAAATCAAATTGATAATTCCTGAAATTCTCCGAAATAATAAAAGGTTTTTTAGTGGAAATATATTTCTTACCTCCATATCCTACGCAACAAGCATAGATGACCCAGCAAATACCTAAAGCCCAAGCCGGACGAGCGAAAGTATTGTACAATGCATTACTATATGGATGGTACTGTGAGTCCATTAAAACGTCTTGGCCCAAGAAAATGCATGAAATTAATACTGCAAAGGCTGCCAACCAAGAAACTGCTACAACATACTGAAAGTTCGTTTCATTTTGGTATATTTTTCTATTGAATGATTGCAGTTATACCTTGTTGAGTTTAATAGAATAGTTCCTTTTCTCAGTCTTTGCCAAATAGTATCCGAGGAAACCTCCTATGATCCAGGTTGAACAACGTGTGTGAGTTTTGACGTAATACCGTTTATAGAAATCTACAGTGTTGCTTAAAAAAATTGAACATATTAATCAGTCTTTAGATTGATGATTTTTTGTAATCACTTACCCAAAGAAATTGGCAAAATTGGTAACTAATTGATAATGCCAAGTGATGTAATAACTAAGGCCCATTGAAACTACACAAATAATGAGCATGATCAATAATCCAATTTTGGGACGTTTGGGCAAAAACAAAAGAAACAATGGGGAAATTATATGCATTTGCCAGTCGACATCCAGATACCACATTTGAGGGATACACTATGAACAAATTAAGGGTACACACAAATAAAAATTAGATTAATTTTCTCACAGTGTCAAAATTGTTGATGTAGTTTTGGAGATAAAAAACACTCCACCAGTTCGATCTGCAGGGTTCTGCAACCGCATCATTGATTTGAGGATAAAACGGACCGGAACCCAAGTATTTAGTTAAAAAAATTGCAAATAATACTACTGGAATCAGAGCTGGAGTTAAGCTGAAATGTTAGTTAAACCATTATTAAAGGGTTTTCCCTATTGGTTGACCTGGATTCTTACCGCAAGTATCTAATTAAATAAAATTTCCAGACTGAAAACTTGTTCTTTTGCAAACTTCTCATTGAAACCAGTACAGTTAACATCCCACTGATCACAAAGAAAGTGTCCACGGCAAACTGTATATTTACAATAATCATTCCTAAAGTTTCTTTATACAAAAACTAGAAAGTGGTATGTGAATTAGACTTAAGTTGGTACTATTAATGTGTCATTTACTCTAAATAATTCCGGTAGATTTACTACTGGTCCATAACAGTATGCGAAAAACGTATGCCCTAAAATGACCCAGAGCATACTTATGAACCGTAGACCGTGCAAACAAGGCAAATCTCCTGGATTTTCCGAGATTTTAAATAATGCTGAGGCATTTATCCGAAGGGAAAAGGCTTTAAGTATGGACGTGGACTTTTCTGGAAATATCTGGATCAGAAGGTTTTCTTTTAAAAGATAACAGTTTATTTACGATTGTTCTGATGAATGGCCCATAAATCATAAGAAGTAGACAGTGCAATCAAGAGTGCGAAAAATACGAAAAAGCATCTGAAATTAGAATCGTTTAAAAAACAAATGAAGCTTACTGAAAATTAACGAACATAACGGCTATAGCACCTCCATCTAAAGGTTCATCAAGTTGTTCTTTAGTTTGACAGGTAACATTCCATGACACTGTTAATACATCCTTCAAAACTTTTTGAATAAAACTATCAGTACATTGGTCAGGAACACAAAGTCCTATTGAAAACAATGATGAAAGCAATGATGATAAATCCCCATCTTTAACACTTTCAAGGTAGACGCGTAAAGTTTTCAATTCTTCTTCTGTTTCATTCAAATCATCTGAGTTAGCGAATAGCGTTGCCAGACAATATTTCCCTTTAACTTTAGATGTGGGACTGTTAATTTTCAAACATTGATCATAATTGCCCATCCAGATAAAATTCAATTCCAGAATGCCAGCAGGAGGTTTCGCGCTTGCATCCACCACTAAAAAATATCAATGTTTGAAAAATTTATTTCAACCTTATAACGGTACTTTGCAAGGCCCAGTTGTCCTTATCTGTTGAATTTTTCAATAAATTGTCATAGAACAGTTGGTATTGGGAAACGCATTCTGGATCATCAGTACCGGACAACTGTTTCAACTTCAAAGTGTTAAGAAACTCATCAAATAAGGATATGCGCCGAACGGTGAGAGTAGGACACAAAACACAAAAAAATATTAGATATTTCGGATATGAGATCATCGAGATGGTTAAACAATAATGGAGTTAGCGAGAATGTGAATTTCAGTTACGTCTTTATATTAAAATTTAGGTTTAGATAAGATCTCAAGAGGTTACTTGTGCTGACGTCTAAAAAATTATAAAATAATTTATTTGAAATAAATTAATTTCCAGAATTTATCTGTCTACTTTCAAAGGGAATAATGGTCAGCAGTTTTCACTTCAGATTAATTGGATTTGGGAGTGGTTTCCTGCTTTCTTTCCATTTATTCGAGGATATTTTCTTTGTCAATAAACTTACACGACGATAATGCACATTATTTTTATAATTTAGTTAACACATTCGTTTATTTTTCTCAATAAAGTACTAGATATTGAGTGACTTCAAGAGAATTTTTTTCCTTCTTTATCTAAAACTAGATATTACTAGATATCATTGATGATATATCGCAAATTTGAATCTCATATGTAAAGCAGTGTTAAGAACGACCAGATATGATTAATTCATCATAAGTTTATGTCACATTGAGCAAAAAGTAAAATTGATATGGCATAAGATGTATTTGTAATCTGACATTTTCCAGACTGATGAGTTGCTATCGAGCATCAACGATACTAGAAATACCGGGTGATTTAAAAATTTTTTCATCGAATTGGCTTTGGAATGAATTGACGGCGAGAACGTATGTCTTAGATTTATTAACAGAGTCGTATTTAAATGAGGTTAAGTTTATTTGTTAATGTTCGAGATTACGTAGAAGAACATATCAAAGATATACGTTCTCGCTGTCAATTCATTCCAAAGCCAACTCGATGAAAAATTTTTTAAATCACTCTGTATAAAGCAACATGTTTAAAAATCGAACAATATTGTCCTAATAATTCTTATAAAAAAAGTGGTTTTTCGAAGTTTCATCTGCATAACGCAAATACCACAAAATTTAACTGTTTATCTTTAAGTGTATATTTTCATAGAATAAGTCAGGAAAATATGACACCCATTCTGCCTAAAAGTAATACCATTGTCTTATTTCGATGTCTCAAACCAATTACGAGACAATTTGGCGAGCAATAGAATAATTTTCATCCTATCTTTGAATATTTGGATCAAATCTTTTCAGTATTGACAGAAATTTTGACTTAAATCTCTTTGATTTTATAAAAAAAAAAAATATAAAAATTAAAGGGTTTTTTATTAAAGGAAGTCTCAATACTAATATATGAATTTCTGGAAAAAGCCTTTCCATGAAAGTACATATAGTTGACTCGCCGTTTAAACTATACATTTTTTTAAATATAGTTTAAACGGCGAGACATGACCCGTGCCTCTTTTCCAGTTATAATCAAAATGTGCCCTGTGTTGCCCTTTTATTAGTTTATACGTGTGAGAAAAAAAGATAATATTAAAAAGTCATGTCTTCTAAATTAAGTAATACGTTGTTGCAAAAGTCTAATTAATAAAAAAGGATAACACTATAAAAAAATGTAGTAAACAGATTTTCAATAAATAAATAATAAATAGTGACACCTTCACGTTATTACGGCCATTTTCAGTAATTATTGTTGTTGTACCTCATTTTTCGGCCTTTTTACAGAAAGTAATACTCCAAAGACCTATCTATCTAAAAGATAGCGTCAGTTTTTTTTAGATATTCGTGTATTTCTTCTGTTTTTTCGGTAAATATTTATTGACAATAAATATAATTTGTATGACAAAATAGTGGCTAAATTGTGGACAGTGTATTTCTAATAATGCCTGGGAAATTTCTTGACAACAAGCACAGCAATTTGTCCCCAATCTATGTGGATATTTTAAGGAAGAAAGAAGAAACGGTTAGAGTCTTTAGAATCTTTTTCATCTGTACACGAGAAATAATTATTAATCTCCTGAAGCGAGGCAATAGCCACGACCAAAATTTACAAACTTTACGACTTTTTTCCCCACCGTATTTTGGATTTGATTCAAATGAAATTGATGACGTTTAAGTAATGACGCATGGGTCATGTCTCGCCGTTTTAACTTGTATACAGGGTGTCCTCGACTCGATCACACTTCTTTAGTGAATTTCGAGTCGANTATACATTTTTTAAATATAGTTTAAACGGCGAGACATGACCCGTGCCTCTTTTCCAGTTATAATCAAAATGTGCCCTGTGTTGCCCTTTTATTAGTTTATACGTGTGAGAAAAAAGATAATATTAAAAAGTCATGTCTTCTAAATTAAGTAATACGTTGTTGCAAAAGTCTAATTAATAAAAAAGGATAACACTATAAAAAAATGTAGTAAACAGATTTTCAATAAATAAATAATAAATAGTGACACCTTCACGTTATTACGGCCATTTTCAGTAATTATTGTTGTTGTACCTCATTTTTCGGCCTTTTTACAGAAAGTAATACTCCAAAGACCTATCTATCTAAAAGATAGCGTCAGTTTTTTTTAGATATTCGTGTATTTCTTCTGTTTTTTCGGTAAATATTTATTGACAATAAATATAATTTGTATGACAAAATAGTGGCTAAATTGTGGACAGTGTATTTCTAATAATGCCTGGGAAATTTCTTGACAACAAGCACAGCAATTTGTCCCCAATCTATGTGGATATTTTAAGGAAGAAAGAAGAAACGGTTAGAGTCTTTAGAATCTTTTTCATCTGTACACGAGAAATAATTATTAATCTCCTGAAGCGAGGCAATAGCCACGACCAAAATTTACAAACTTTACGACTTTTTTCCCCACCGTATTTTGGATTTGATTCAAATGAAATTGATGACGTTTAAGTAATGACGCATGGGTCATGTCTCGCCGTTTTAACTTGTATACAGGGTGTCCTCGACTCGATCACACTTCTTTAGTGAATTTCGAGTCGAAAATGTCTGATAACTTAAGTCGTAAAACGCTTCGTTTCCAAGATACAAAGTGTTCATTTTCTTATTTTTTTAAATATATGCTTTAATATTTCAAAAACGATTTAAGATTTAAACATAATATTTGGGACACTCTATGGCAAGATAATTGCACATTTTTTGGAGTAGGCAGAACATTTCCACTTATGCCAGTGGTGTTCGTACGACCATACGAAGACATGTTGTTAATGAATAAAATAGTACGTTACTGACTTTTTTCAATATGAATATTTTTTTTTTTTAATATTTCATCAATTGTTACTAAAAAAGGTCTCTTAGTATTTTGTTGCTCAAATAACCGTTTTCCAATTAAAAAATAATTTCTAATTCCTGAATCTATGATATAACTGGTTGACCACCATACGGAACATATAGACGCTCTGTATCTTGGAAACGAAGTGTTTCCGAACATAAGCATGATATTTTCAACTCGAAATTCATTGAAGAACTCATCCCTGGCCCATAGCCTTCGAGTAGCGGGACATCCTGTAATTATAAGGTTTGCACCAATTTAATTTTCGTAGATCTTATTAAAACATAAATATTTCTAATTTGAAAATTCAATGAAAATCGCTCTTCTTCATAATTCTAGGGTGAAGTCTTTGCTCTGGCACTCCTTTTTACCTAAAACAAGCAATTTCGCACCTATTTTGAACGAATTTCCTTTTAAACTATACCGAGGGAATCCTGAAAATATAACTTTCAATTGTTGCTATTGGCATTTCAAATGCCAAGACCCAAAATATTGATATGAGAAAAGTGGTCGTTATAAAGCCCCAATAAGAGTACATCTAAAATAAAATGTCTCATTATACTGATTTCTTGGAAAAATAGTAAGGTTCCATACCAAATCAAATACAGTAAAATAGTATGGCTGCTTTAACGAGTGGACCATACAATAGAGGATGGGCAAATGTATAAGGTACATGCTGTAGCTAAATCTATTCAATATCTGGAACAAGTTCCATGACAATATAGAATTGATTATACCTAAAAATTGATTCTTATTAATGATAATCCAAGGTTAAACATTTAAAATACAACCCCCGAAACCAGTAGAACAGGCTAAAATGATCCAGGCAATACACAGAGCCCATGCAGTCCTCGCGAAAGCATTGAAAAAAGCATTAAAATAGGGATGGTAAGTTTGGCTGGTTTGAGCACTGGAACCAGCAAAGACACATGCAACTAATATAGCAAAAACTGTCGGCCAAATAAATCTTAAAAACCACTTCAAGAAAAGAAATCACATGTGTATGTCCAAATTTCTTAGAATGTGAACGGCTACCTTATTGAAATTCACATAATGTAAGTCACCATTCAATTTCACTTTACTCAGAAGAAAGCCTAACAATCCTCCAATTATCCATGGTGACACCCGATTATGTGTATTGAAGTAATAGTGTTTGTTGTAGTCATGAATATGCCTAAAATAATTTATTTTCAATCATCATATGAGCTTAAGTGGTTAGGTTACCCATTAAAATTAGTTGAAGGTAATTCTTTGACCCAAGTAATATAGTAATCAAAGCCCATTGATGCCAACACAATTGCCACAAGGATCGGAACTCCAATTTTTGGTTTTTTAGTTAAAATCCATAAAAATATGGGAGAAACAAAGTATAGTTGCCAGTCCATGTCCACGTGCCATGTTTGCGAGACACACTGTTTAAAATAATTATTATGTAAAACTGCCTTCATTAAGTGTATACACGACTTTAGAATACAAATAAAATCGAATATTTACATACAAAATTACTATAATCAGTAACATAATTTTGCACATGCAACAACTTCGTCCACCAAAATCGCCTACAAGGCTTTCCAATAGCGCTATCCAATTCGGGATGATACGGTCCAGATCCAATAAAATCTGGCAGTACTATGCAAATCAACACAACAGGTATCAAAGCAGATGTAAGTCTTAGATATCTGTGTCTGTAGTATTGAAAAATATTGAATTTGAGTCCTTGGTGTTGCGACTTGAAATAATTATAAAACACCAACATTCCAGTGACTACCAGAAAAGTATCCATGGCGAAGGTGGCGTTAGCGAAAATCAAACTCTTCCAAGAACTGAAATACTTTGAAAACATTTTTAATTCAATTCCAATTATGGGCGGCACTTACGTCTATTAAATCCAATATATTTGATACGGGACTGCTATAGACCACGGTCATATTGGAATAAGAAATGATCCACATGAGGCTTAAAAAACGGATACCATTAAGACTTGAAAATTCTCCAGGTGCTTTTGATGTTTTGAATAATCTTTGACCATTAAATTTGATTGAAAAAGCTTTGACAATAGCATGGGGTTCTTCTTAAACGGGTAATTGGTAAAACTTATGGTACAACTTATATTCTGACTCACCGGAATAGTTTCTAGTTGCCGCATAGTCATACAGAGTAGAAAACATCATTACAATGATAATCGAGGCAAAAAACGTTCTTAGAAAAAAAAATCAATAATTAATGAATTAAAAACAATCTCCTGATCATACATTACAGCTATATCGAAACCTTTAACTTCTGAATCAAGACTGNGTTTTTTTTCTATTTTAATCCATTATTAAGTCGATTTTCTAACGAGCCGGTCTGTGTAATTAAAATCCAGACCAAGTTAATTGGAATTTTATCCAATTTTGACGCATCACTATCAGGAAAATCGTGCCATATTTTAAGGAGAAATAAATATAACCAAGAACGGGGGGGGGGATGAATGGTCATCTCTTGACGTTCGCACTCGCCCCCCGATACAAATCTTGTATTTCCGTAAGTTGACCGAGAAAGTCAGGGAGGGGGTAGGGAGAGGTTAGATGTATATATTCAATAGCCAAGCAGCCCCCTCCTCAAATCCAAGAACGAGTAGTGTTGCCTTATCTAAATAGCTGAAGCTATATGTTTTTATGTAATTTTTTTTTTCTACCCCTTAGGAGACAACCATCCCCTTTCCCGGTAATTTTATCGGCTTCATGCTACTTGCCCTTGTCAAATGAAGCGTCTATTTAGCCACTACCGGGACGAGGAGGGTGATTCTCTTTTAAGAAACATACCCTTTTGTGTTTATGGTTTAAGCTCGTTGCCTAAATGATTTTTTTTCAGTGGTGTGTCCCATAACGAGTGGGGGCTCGGTTTCAATTAAACTCACAGTATAAATAGACATTTGTAAGGATTTAACAGTTCTAATCTTGATCGAGGGGTTTGCAAAACCGGTTTTCTTCCATTGACAATTATTGCATGGAAAAACGATTTTTATTATTTTTTTTTCAAAACAGAAAGTGTTTCGAAAATTTTCAAATGAAAACGGTGCATGATTAATTTTTCGTTTCGGTAAACGAGGTTTTTAAGAGTTGAATTTGAGCCGCAACAGGGTTAAAATTGGATAAATGTCGAGTGGAAATAATGATAAAGCAATATTGAGGCCAGAGCGTCGGGAGCGCTCGTCTGGAAGAAATTACAATCATCACCGGAAAAATAGGAAACCCGACGAGAAACGCTATTCAAATTAACGGGTATATTTTCACAAAAAATAGGGGTTTTTTTCTAAATAAAATCAAGTACCACCCAGTTCTATTCATAGAATTATCCATTTTTGTCCTTATTTAATGCGAAATTGGCATTTCAATAGCAATTTTTTGTGTTACAATTAAAATATGAAGATTTTTTTTACTGTCTATACTGCATCTGAGTGAGTGACTTCAGTTCTACTGTCCTAAACACCCATCAAGGAAGCATCTAAACCTATATTAAGGAAAGTAATATACTACTTTTCACAGAACGCACAGCGCTAGCGCCCGCAACTGTGATATGATCGGTGCCGTGGCAGGTGAACTTTTCTATGTATTTTACCGAAAAACACCATGTCAATAACATGCTATGTTACTTTGGTGGATGGTCAGCTTAAGAAAAAAAAAAAAGATTCTCCATGTTTTGGAACTAAATATGTATATGAGACAAAGTTGAAGTGTCACACTTCTAAACACTGATTGAAGTTCTTATAAAAACTGGCAAGCTGGCAAAAGATTTATTCCATATGGTTTTCATTCAAAATTGCAGTAGACAAATTCAAATGTAAAAAAAAAAGTTGTGCTCTAGATGGCATTGCTACTGAAATTTTTTGTTTTTTTCGTCCAAACATGTCAAGCCGTACACATTTGTGAACACTTTAATGCACTAATTCCATTGAACTAACGAAGGTTATTGGATTATTTTCCATGAATTGCTTGTCTATTTTCCGTACGGCGAAAAAATGAAATGGAAGAATTGACGGCAATCCCTCTAAAGGATAGTATAAAAGTCACAATTCCGTGCGGGATTTGTAAACTTTAGTGCGTTATTATATTCTTCTTTTATCGCCCTTTTCTATTTTTTGGGAAGTTTCTTTTGATCGAAGAGGGTTCAATAATAAGGCGAGAGCCAAATATTGTCGAAGAGAAAGAAAAATAAAAAAGCGTTAGTAAAACGCATACAATAATAGTTGAATGAACCACGTCAATCAATCGCGACTACGTCTTTTCTGTATTTCTCAATCATTTTTCTCTGATACGCAATGTTAATTATTGTTTTAGAACAAGGTCAAGGACAATTTACTATTGTCCCCAGCACAAAAAATAAATTTATTATGTGAATGCACATTCAGGGAGGGCATTAAAGCGAGAAGAGACAAAAATTTTCCCGGATTCGCGAATTAAATGAATCAAATCGGGTACTCAAACCGATTCCGTGTAATTTGTAATCGACAACACCCGAAAAGTAATTTTAAGTTTTAATTTAAAACCGCACCATCAAAAAGCCTCTTTTTCAATTTGCCAAATGAGGTTTTTAATTTGTTTGTTATTTGACGATTTTAACTTGGTTTAGGTACGGTCCCCGTATTAAGCCCCACCCTTCTTCAGGCCGTTTGTCAAATATTTAATGACGATATTCAATCAAAAATCAACGATTTAAACCAAAAACACAATAACGAATTTCAATTATTGTGTGTTTTCTTTTACTCAAGCAAGAGCAATTGACTGGTAACCCTTGTTAACTTAATAACATTTATTCACAATTTATTTGAGTGTAAAGTAGTGTGTTCGATTTCTGCAGAAAGTATGTTCTTGACTTTTGGAATACGCTGTATGTTTTCATCGAATAAAAACAATTGACTATTAACTGTTTAGTTTAAAGTTTGATCTTTTTTAATGTCAAAATAAGATTTTTTCACTTGAAAATAGGACATTTGCCATGTTGCCATGAATAAAAATGTTCTTGATTTTGGAAATAATTTGTATGACTGTTACAAAGTTTATGAAATTGATCCTATTAATTAGTGTTTTATTAATATTTTAGTTAAAGCCGGGGGGAGAACGAAGAAAAAGAGATGCTTTTAATAAGTGTTGAGTAGTGTTTCCAGTTAATGAAACGTGATAAATTCATATTAATTTCCTGATCTGATATATATTTGCAGAAAAGTTCAGTGAACCATATCAAGAACAATTAACGATTTATGAAATCGGAATGGAGCTGTAATGAATAAACAAGAAATTAAGCCAAATACAGTGACACAATAGAAGTTTCAAACACAAAGTTTAGAGGTCACGAGTCACCACTGGCAAGAAACCCATTAGTTCATTGCGTAATTAATGGACGACAGTCAATTGCTCCTAGTATTTTCTTGTAATGTCTGTTATTTAGTGATTTTTATTCGAAGAAAAAAAGGGTCTGACAATAGCGAAATTAATACCGTATCAGTCGTTTTTTTGCTTGGGAATTCTTTAGAGAAAAGTTTCCCTGACAAATTTCAGAAAATTCTCAAATCAATCCTAATCAAGTATTTTTTTATAATTTTCACTGTTAAGAGACAATTGGACATCGCTATTACCAATTATTATATTCTCACAAAGGAAAAATAGAAGGTTTTCCATAAATTTTCTTCAGTGAAAAAGACGTTTGATAATGCGATAAGACCGCTTCCATTCGGAATTTATTCGACATATCGAATAGGAATAAGCATGAGGGCCCCGTGCCCTTTTTATTCAACAAAACGGCAGTCGTATTTTCGGGATTTGACGGGGCAAAGAGACGGTCGTAGCATTTTCTAAGCGCAAATCCGTTCAAATGGTATATTGGATTTTTCAATAGCGCCTTGTGTGCGATCATCATCATTCTTATTTGGATGTTTTTTTTTCTCTACGTGTGACGTCACTGTACTAGTAAACAAAGATGGACAAATAAGAAAATTAAAAACAAATTAAATGGGCATGATTGTTTTATTTTTGGAACAACGAACAGTAATTTTTCAATTATTTCAGTCTTTTTAACAAAAAAATAAATAAATTAAATAAAAATATAAAAACATATATTGAAACAAAAAAATAAAATCAAAAAGTTGGCTTGATGGTAATGAATTTCGCTAATTAAGCCTTTCTGCTCTATTTCGTAATTGTTTCCTTTTACAATAGTTTAATAAAGGAACAGACGGAAAACTCCAAATGAACAGCAACCTAACAGTTTTGTTCTTGATGAAGATGTTGCTATATTTCTTAAAACTGCTATATACACGAAAACTGAAAAGATAAGCAGGAAAGATGAAAAAATTCTATTCGAAACTACCAGATTTTTCCTTATATTTCCTCAAACGTAAGTGGTGAAAGTTTTGTTGACTTTATTTCTGCAACGACTTCGAGGACTTTATAAAGTTTCATTTTTCAAACGTTGATACGTGGGAAATCCTAAGTGAATATTCATATAGTTTGATCATTTGTAGGCTTTGCCAGTCAAAGAATATTTATTGGCAAACCAGCGTGCGACTTTACAGTTCAAATGAAAAGCCGTTTCCAGAAACCCACCCTATAATTGGAACTAATTTAATTAACATTTTCGAATATGTCTCCAAGAGATTTTTCCAGTTGTTGGTTGGATCGTTTTTTTCTTGTTTAAAGAAACCTGTTCCGAGAACTGGATGGGTCCTATTCACTAATACAATTTAGAAAATGGCCAAGATGCAGAACTTTTATAAAGAATTATGTTCTGCATTATGGTCTATCAATGAGAAACTTGATTCGAAATTGCCAGATAAAAATCAATGTGCCTTAGACAGCTAAGATTTTTCAGGTTTCATGTATGGATGGAGAAAAGAATTTGAAATTTCATTCAGACTAAAAAAGTTGCATCAGAAACAAAATAAAGCAGCTAAATTTCTGTTAACTCAACAAAAGCAAAATAAGAAACATTTAAAGGAACCAAAAGAAATACATCTTTAGGGCTATAGCATGTCCATTTGGAGTTTCTTTACAGAAGTTCATTTATAAGGACGCGAAATACTTTTAACACCTATAACGTCTTTTTAATTAAGTAGTCCAACCAACTTCAAGGCGGACAATGAACACCCAACAAAACATATGCCACTGGGACATATTGTAAACTAAGAATATACATAAAGATAGAGTATATAAAGATATCCACTAACATACCTTACTACCCGTAAGGAATAGGGCTGTACATATAATACCTACATTACATAACAGATACATAGAATACAGAACAGATACATAGAATATAGAACAGAGACATAGAATACAAGACAACTACATAGAATACAGAACAAATGTAACGAAGATCTAACAGAAACATTGAATGTATAACAGAAACAAACTAAGCTACAAATCAAACTACAAAATCTACAGTAGGGCCGCTAAGGTGAACACTCTGGATGATCGCTATCAAACGGTTAATTTTCTGTGCGAGGTTTTTGTTATTCCAGATGTAGAGCCGGCTATAGCAACCATCAGTGCAATGGAACTGGGACGGCTTCTATAGTGGATGAAACATAACCTACGGACTTATTGCTAACTATTTACAGAATATACAATCCTATAGAGCCGATCGAGCCGATTCCATTAACTGGACAGTCGAATGCAGTGTGTTATGACTAATTTTAAATCGGGAACTGAAAACTAACATTAACAGTGTCTAATTCTAATGTGGAAGTTGGAAAGGTTTATAAACAATTCAAGTTTTCGCTGTTAGGAACTGTTAAAACCGATTCTATTGAAAACGCAACTTTTAACTGCCGAGGGCGTTATTCTTGACAGTCAATTATCGTTGCAGTGTGGAGGGACCGTAAAAAGAACATACGTAAAGTACGTTAAGGAACTGAAAACCATGACTATTGCTGAGGTGTCTACGGATGGTCTTGAACAGCGAACACTCTCCTTGTTTGTAGGAACCTTTCTTTGTAGATAACTATGTGATTAGAAATAACTATTAAAGCGCAACAGAAAAAAACCGTTTGGGTAAATATATACAAGGGTTGCACTATCAAACCAGAGGGCCAAAACGGCTTAAAGCATAGCGAAGCAAAGCGAAATAAGCCTGAAAATTAAAACTAAAGAGAAAGCTTTGTTACCATAAGCTCGACTTACAATCTAATAGTACTATTTCATCAACACTCTTGCCGACTTGTTTTGCCGAGTGATCAGAAGTAAAGTCCCATTTACAGAGACAAAAAAACGTTACGGCGATGATTTTATCGAAAAAGGAATCAGGTGCAGAGTCACATTTGTCATAATCACAGCTTTGAAAATTTCTATTTTAATTATGACCCGATTCCCGTCCATCAAGCCAATAACAAAAAATAATAAAATATTAAACTTACAACAACTTAAAATATACTAAAGTAATAGTTTTCTGTTCGTCCTAAATTGGAGTTGCTTCTCTAAGATTCCTTCAACTAGATAAGTGAAGTTCACAAGCTAATGGATGTTAAAACGTCATTGTGAATATCTCCGAATCCAGTTCGGGTAGCATCATCACTCTTTTTTAGAGGTACAGCTCTTGGGATATGTTGCAGAACGTGTTTTTTCATGTGTTGAACGCCATCGAAATCAAGAAGGTACTGGTTGAAGAAGATTTCATCAAAAAGATTTAATTCTGAAAAGAAAATTGTAATATTTAGGAAGAAATTTTGAAAGAAAACGGGAATTTTAAAATGAAACTATAGAAATTTCATGGTTGTAATTTATTATTAGACGTAATTTCTCTGGAAATTCTTGAAAAAGTAGCGGGAGGTATCCTAGCAGATCCTGTAAGAGAAGAAAAAAAGAAATACCTAGGATTAGGGTGTTCCAAAAAATTTAGACATGAAATGAGTGCCTAGAATGGTTTGAATGCAAAGAAAAAAAACGATAAAAACAATCATAAACTAACCTTCGTGATTTGATGTGGTTGAATGTTTTTGAGTCTTAGCCGAATAATTGTCCTGTGTGAGTTTCGAGATTTCCTTGAAAGTCAATGGACCCAGATCCGGACTGTCGGGCGTTTCGTCAACCAGCAATTTTGATACGTCGAATGGAGCTTTTTTCAGTGCATTCCAAATTAACTCGCTATATTTGATTTAATTAAAAAATATATTTTTCTTTAATTGTTGGTACTTACTAAGGATAATTAGGTACCTCCTCGCAAAATGTTTGTCCAGGTTCTGTGACACAGGGTGGGATTTGGCCCTGATTAGCAGACAAAGCTTTATTTTTTCCATTTGAGTCTCGGACGTATTGCGTCAAAGAGTTTGCGATAATGGTACTTAATATGCACTGTAGAAAAAAAAAACAGACAATATACACGTGGTACTCGTTTCAAATAAAAAAATAAGTGTATTTCGGTAGTACCCGAAGGAATTTCAAGGTTAATAGTTGCGAATAAAAGATGTTAAATTAATATTTATTGATCAACAATTAAATCAACAATTAAATTCATTTGTTTTGTAAACATACCAGTTGGATTAAAGCCATTTCAGGATGAACGAAAACTTTCCTGCTACTTTCAACCATGCCACTATTTTTTTCACTTGTTTGTTTCATTTGTCGTTGTCGAGCAGGAAAAAGACCAGGGCGAGTACTGCTGGTCATTTTAAAGTACCCCCACTACGTTAAATTCGGGTATCTTCACACATTGATTTCCAAATAAGGAATTTTCTATTCTGGTTCATAAAAAATGTTTACGAAAATTGGCTTTTTTTGTAAAAATACCCGGTATACGGAAGATTTAATGTTAATTTTAATTTATCAATTGTTCGGAGCTTTTTATCGGTTGAATGAAGGGAAAATTGTGAATGTTGTAACGATTTTAGGTCAAATAATGATTTAATTCTGTATTTATCACGAGTTTACCATCAAAACCGCAAATGACCATTTAATAAATAAGGAAGAAAACATAATCATTATTTTAATGGCAACAATGGCAACGTTGATTGCCTAACTATTAGTCATTTGTTTTATCATGGTAATTGTTCAGTAAATGTATTAGAAACAAATGAAAATTTTGTAAAAAGTATTCTGGCGAGAACAGTTCTAGCATTTTCTTAACGTAAATCCGTTCAAATGGTATACAGTGTGTCCTAAATTTCAGTAATTGTGCAGGTATTAGAATCTTGGAAACTCTACGAGTTAAATGGGTAATAATTTCTCTAAAGTAACATTTGTGTATGTCTTGATTCCTTTGTTATATTTTTTTGTAACATTCCGAACATCGGTAATTATCATTAACTTTCTAATTTCTTATAGCGGTCATCTTGAATTTTCTATGCATCAAAAACAATATTTTCTCCTTTTAGAACGATGTATTACGTTTGAAAAAAAAATTCAATTTTCTAAAGAAAAATGTGAACTAATTGCATATATTTTTTTTCAACTCTTGTCATTCAAAGTGGCCTCCGTCTGCGTCAATACATTTTTGACATTTTATAAAAATCATAGTTATTACTAGGGATATTAACATTATACAGGATGTGTCAGAAATGACTGAACAATGTTTAATCCGAAAATCTAGAGCTCAAAAGAGAAAACGATCTGGCCTAATTTAAGTATTATAGATAGGTATATCTAAAAATGCTTGGTTTAGCCGGCAGAAAGCGTTAAAGTTTCTTAAAACTTGTTGTTTTTCTAATATCTCCACAATGCTGTTATTGATTTCCGTCATTTTTTGATGTGAGGAATTGGCTATCAAAAGTGAATAACTCCATTTGAGTAAATTTGTTTTTGAGGAGCAAAAAACCAGCGTCCCATCAACGTGTTATTTCAAACCAGACATTTTGAAATATTATATATAATTTTTTTATTAAATACAGATTTCTTTGCATTATGTAATCCACAAACTTCTAGTAGATTTAGGTAAAACATTATTTCCACAAAGTAGTGCATATATCCAGTTTTGCTACCCAAGTCCTCATGTGTATTTTTATGTCACCAACTAATATAATTTTATGCTAAAAAAAGTTTATTTCATATAAAATTAAACTCGTTGCACGTAGCAAAACAGATATTTAATAATGAAAATAAGAATTTAACACTTTTAACAAAGCGTAATCAAAACAACTTGTGTTTTTTTAAACTAAACTTTTGAATATTAATGGGTGTGTTCGGCATTGACATCTTGAAGATTCCGCGATGTATTCTACTTGTCGCTCACGTGATCACAAATCCTATAAGATGTCACAGATCACGTGAGCGACAAGTAGAATACATCGCGGAATCTTCAAGATGTCAATGCCGAACTCGCTCAATGATAAGAATGACAACTTTCATACATATCAAAATGTTATTAACACTGTTGCCAATATTCATTGAATTGGTTATTCTACATTTCAAACCACCAGATTTTCAAAAAAATCATTCATCGGCTATATAAACAATGGTAATTTTTTTATTAAAGTAGTCATAATTACCAATTTTTTTCGTTAGATAGTTTATTTCATTCGGAATACATGTATTATTACAAAAAAAATTTCTGCCTACCTACACACTTGCATTCCAATTTCGTTGTATCAACTAAAAAACCTTATCAATAATAAAAAAGTATTTTACTAAAAAATCATGTAACAACTAATTCATACAGGGTGTCTCGGTTTATTTCGGACAAATTAAAATATGTTATAGACCTCATAATTTTAAGAAAAAAAGTTCATATGGACATGGGTCCTATCTCCATTAGTAGCGGAATTACAGGATTATGTGCAAGACCCTATCTTCTTGAACTGTCTATTGGTGATTTGATTTGACCGAATTTATAAATTAATTAATTTATGAGGAAACTGAATAGAATTCGATCAAAATTCAAGAGTGGCAAAATATAGGTAAAAAACTAGAGGAGTTAAAAAAATATTAAAATGCATCAGTGGCGTATGAATAAGTTTTTCTTAAGGATTTTATGGACCAATACCTCGTAAAATATACTATCCTGTATAGTAGTTAAATGCAATTTATTCTCGTATTATGCAGCCTCTCTTACCTAATACGCATATAAAATTTGAAGGGTCTATCTGCAGTAGATCAAGCGCAATAAAATAAAAACCTAATTTTTTTCTTTATTTTTAACATCCTGTAAGCCCGCTACCAGTCGGACCCTTATTCATATGATTTTTTTTTGACTTAAAATTATGAAGTCTGTCACACAGTTCAAATTGTCCGAAACAAACCGGGACATCCTGTATATTATAACAAATGTCAGAAGTCTGCATTTCATTTTCTTGTCTGTATAAGTTTCACAACTCATCGAAAAATTAAAATATACCTTCTGCAGCAGTTATCATTAAAATAATCGAAAGTATTTGTAAGTTTTTGCATCAATTTGGATTCTATAGCAGTAGGAGAAGAATAATCTTTCGATTTCGATCAGAAGAAAAAATCAGGAAGCATTAGATCAGATGATCATTGATGCTAAAATGTAACGGAGTCCTATGTCACATGACCCACATTTGGGTACCACGTTGTAGAGAAAGGTTATTAAGCAAATCTAAGAAAATGTGTTACAAAGGAATAGGTAGCTAACTCTATTTAATGTGTTTGAAAGTAGAACTGGTTCCAGAATAAAGTTGTCAATTATTAATACAGGTTTTTCGTTGCTATTAACGAAATTTGCTGGATACAGAATAACGTAACTCCATAAAATAATTTTTTGTAATGGACCATCCAACGAAAAAATTGGTAATCATAGCCACCGTAACAAAAATTCAATCGTTTATAGCCGATGAATAGTTTTTTCGAAAACTTGATTATTTAAAACAATTGTTTTAACATAAAATTATGTCAGTTAATAATACAAAAACACAAATGAAAGATGACAGAAATTGCGTGCACCATTTATAAGTTAGAAAAGAAAAAATTTCAAGAAACTTTGGCACTCTCCAGCAGTCAAATGAAGCTTATTAAGCCAGATCGTCTTTTTTTTAACCTTCAGATTTGGTGATTAAATATTGTACTGTCACTTAAGAGACACCCTGTATAAAATTTTTATTACTCACTCTTGTATGTGATCATTCTAATTTAAACACTATATTTTTAGCATAATTCCATATATAGAAATCTAATGGCATTATATCGGGAGAACGAACCGGTTACCATTATTAGAAATAACATTTTGTTTAAAGGTCTCAAACATAAAATTCTGAACAAGTCTTGTATTATGGAGTGAACAACAATTTTATTGGAAACAAATTCTTTAAAAATTTTCTTCTGAAATGCTTGCACTAATTTGTCGAAATTACTTGAATTTGGAATTTCGCGAAATAGGTATATTCTTCGAGTCAAAATTTGGCCGAAAATGAATGGCCTGATAAGTGGATGTTTTAATAAACGCCCACGACTATATACTATCTCCAGTTTATTATTAAACATGACAAAAAAACATACAAAAAAAAATAGAGAAAAATGAAAATCATATTTATAAAAAATTGGATAAAATCACCCACCAAAAAGATTATACGAAATATTGCATCCAAAAAAGGTTTCAAGCCTACGTTCAATACATAAATCAGGATTTTCTGTTATCCACAAATGGTAGTTGTGACTATTAGATACATGAACATTACCAAATTTTGTAACAGGTTACTTTTGCAGTGTAATAAATTTAACAAACTTTCTCAAATAATCAGGCTGTTGCCTGTCTGGATAATTTCCAAAATGCCTACTGGCCGTTCTAGTAGNAGACCCAAAATATTGATATGAGAAAAGTGGTCGTTATAAAGCCCCAATAAGAGTACATCTAAAATAAAATGTCTCATTATACTGATTTCTTGGAAAAATAGTAAGGTTCCATACCAAATCAAATACAGTAAAATAGTATGGCTGCTTTAACGAGTGGACCATACAATAGAGGATGGGCAAATGTATAAGGTACATGCTGTAGCTAAATCTATTCAATATCTGGAACAAGTTCCATGACAATATAGAATTGATTATACCTAAAAATTGATTCTTATTAATGATAATCCAAGGTTAAACATTTAAAATACAACCCCCGAAACCAGTAGAACAGGCTAAAATGATCCAGGCAATACACAGAGCCCATGCAGTCCTCGCGAAAGCATTGAAAAAAGCATTAAAATAGGGATGGTAAGTTTGGCTGGTTTGAGCACTGGAACCAGCAAAGACACATGCAACTAATATAGCAAAAACTGTCGGCCAAATAAATCTTAAAAACCACTTCAAGAAAAGAAATCACATGTGTATGTCCAAATTTCTTAGAATGTGAACGGCTACCTTATTGAAATTCACATAATGTAAGTCACCATTCAATTTCACTTTACTCAGAAGAAAGCCTAACAATCCTCCAATTATCCATGGTGACACCCGATTATGTGTATTGAAGTAATAGTGTTTGTTGTAGTCATGAATATGCCTAAAATAATTTATTTTCAATCATCATATGAGCTTAAGTGGTTAGGTTACCCATTAAAATTAGTTGAAGGTAATTCTTTGACCCAAGTAATATAGTAATCAAAGCCCATTGATGCCAACACAATTGCCACAAGGATCGGAACTCCAATTTTTGGTTTTTTAGTTAAAATCCATAAAAATATGGGAGAAACAAAGTATAGTTGCCAGTCCATGTCCACGTGCCATGTTTGCGAGACACACTGTTTAAAATAATTATTATGTAAAACTGCCTTCATTAAGTGTATACACGACTTTAGAATACAAATAAAATCGAATATTTACATACAAAATTACTATAATCAGTAACATAATTTTGCACATGCAACAACTTCGTCCACCAAAATCGCCTACAAGGCTTTCCAATAGCGCTATCCAATTCGGGATGATACGGTCCAGATCCAATAAAATCTGGCAGTACTATGCAAATCAACACAACAGGTATCAAAGCAGATGTAAGTCTTAGATATCTGTGTCTGTAGTATTGAAAAATATTGAATTTGAGTCCTTGGTGTTGCGACTTGAAATAATTATAAAACACCAACATTCCAGTGACTACCAGAAAAGTATCCATGGCGAAGGTGGCGTTAGCGAAAATCAAACTCTTCCAAGAACTGAAATACTTTGAAAACATTTTTAATTCAATTCCAATTATGGGCGGCACTTACGTCTATTAAATCCAATATATTTGATACGGGACTGCTATAGACCACGGTCATATTGGAATAAGAAATGATCCACATGAGGCTTAAAAAACGGATACCATTAAGACTTGAAAATTCTCCAGGTGCTTTTGATGTTTTGAATAATCTTTGACCATTAAATTTGATTGAAAAAGCTTTGACAATAGCATGGGGTTCTTCTTAAACGGGTAATTGGTAAAACTTATGGTACAACTTATATTCTGACTCACCGGAATAGTTTCTAGTTGCCGCATAGTCATACAGAGTAGAAAACATCATTACAATGATAATCGAGGCAAAAAACGTTCTTAGAAAAAAAATCAATAATTAATGAATTAAAAACAATCTCCTGATCATACATTACAGCTATATCGAAACCTTTAACTTCTGAATCAAGACTGTCTTTGGTTTGGCAAACGACATTCCAATGCAAATCCTTGGTGGTCATTGAAAGTACCGACTCCAAGTCCTCAGCCTTACATTGATTGGGTACACATACTCCCATTGAAGGTAAAATAGGTATTTCCCTTACACCGATAGGTCTTTGAATAACATTCTCAAGAAAGTCCGAACTGTCTGCATCCATAGAAAAAGTCACCACACAATAGTTTCCCTTCACTCCAGTTTTATTGCTTGAAATGCTAAGGCATTCATCGAAATTCCCAGGCCAAACCCAGTTCAACTCTAAGATCCCCGAAGGGATTTTGGCAGTTGCGTCAATCACTGTTGAATTTACATGAATTAAAAATTACTATTTTTGGAATATTTACTTGTCAATGCCCATAGGTCATCTCCAGTTGGATCGAAAAAATTGGCCAGAAAAAGTTTAATTTGTGCTACACATTTGCCATTGTTGGCATTCAGGAGTGTTTCATGACGGAATTCGGCATGAATCAACACGCTAGTCAAGACGACGATCACTATATTGATAAACATTGTGTCACTGTGTCACGAGAAACAAGGCTGGAAGGATTTATCATTTATTTTTTGAAACATCGATTAGATTGTTAATGTAAGTTTCTTGTCTGCATATCGATCTAATTAAAGATAAATTAACAATAATTACGCATCAAATGTATATTTTCAACAATTTATTGATAAAACATCGATGTCTTAAGCAGCGACGTTTGGTGGAAAGCCTTTAGGGCACGAATGGGGAAAATACATTCAGAAATTTCCCATCAACACTGACAATTTTCCCAGGTAATAATGTTAGTGCACGGATGGTCGCCCTTTAATCGGCCACCCTCGTTTCCCTCCCCGCCCTGAAACAATTTCGTCTTGTTTCACGGTGTCTAGGTTGCAAAATCGTTTTTGTGATCCCAAATAGACGAAAAAAGGAAATTTGAAAATTCTCCTAAGGAAATTCGATTAGGCCGAAAGGAAAAATTAGTGAGAGGAAGGAAAACTTTTTCTGGCAGCTAAAGTTTCTACTGTTTCGTGAATTTTTAAATAGATTTTTCCAGGAATTGTGAAAAAAGCAAAACATTAAAGCTGTTTCTGATTGGTTATGAAGAAAATGGTAACTAAGAACGGTCTAAAGGAAAAGAAGAAAATTGCATACAACATGCAAAATAAATGTTCGAGAATCGCTGGCAGTCATTCATTGGGCTTCCCGTTCTGGAGAATTAAGTTAAAAATTTTCTTCTTAAAGAAAAATGCTAAACGCTCGAAAAATTTCCCCAATTTCACTTCTAGCACTGCTCCAAACCGCTCACGTATCTCAATACGAGCTAATTCGGGTCTTAAATGGCTTCATTCATTCCGGGGAAGTGAAAAAAAAGGAGAAAAATATTTAACGTTCTTTATCAGCTCGAAGATTTAAAAAAGTTTCCTTTTTTCAGTTCGCGGAAAATATAAATGTGAATAACGGCCCTAACTAAGCACGAAAATGAATATTAATGAATTGGAATTTCCATGATAAAAATTCTTCTGTTTCTGGCAGTGTTCAATTTTAGAAATATTATATTAGAAATATTCAAAATCTTCAATGGACTGAGAACTGAAAGACGAAAAAATATGTAACAATCTTTTCTGCATACATACGAGGGATTGTTGATATGTACTTGGTTTTAACTGTTATAAGTGTTATTGGAAACTTTTGTATCAAGAATTCGTCAACTCAACTACATACTTCAGTAATCAAATTTTATACAAATAGTTTTGAGATTCGCGATTAAATATGAAATGTGGACTATGTGGAGACGTACGGTGGAAATTTCATACACAATAACACTTGAGAAAATTCTACAATTCTTATGGATACGTGAGACCAACCAATGTTGTTAATCTTAGTTTAGAAATGATTCATACAATATGATTTGGAAGAACAATTCTCGACTAGAATGATATGATTTTCAGCTAAGAAATTAGGTATTGTGTATCAGACCATGTTGTCAAACGTCGTAAACTTCATAACAACAAAGAAATTGAATCAAATTGAAACAATAAAATATAATTATTAGGGAAAACCCTTCAAAAGTTCCATATTGTCAATCCTTATAAATTTCTCGATTTTATGTAACTCGACGAAGGTGGAAAAGTGAATATTCAAGTGGAAATGTCAGACCCCTTTAACTAAAACGTTTTAATAATAAATATATTATTATTATGGTTTCTTGTGGAGGTGGGGGTTGTTTAAATGGGTGGCGTCAACCGACGTCATTGTGAAGGAAAAGAGTTGAAAAAGGAGGAGGGGCGGCCGACTATTCCATTGAAACCGTTTTTAACGACGAAAAGAACAAGGAAAGAGCTGAATTGTAATCGAAAATTTTAAATAAAACTCCGTTTGAAATGACAATTTCATTACAATTTTTGATATTTACAGACACGTTTTGTGTTTTATTTTTTGATAAATGGGCTTTTATACGAGGTGTGTGCAAAATGCAGGTATATTTCCACTAAGAAGTGGCAACACTTTCTAATCAAAAGTATATTTTCATTTATTTTCTTAATTTTCATGCAGTAAAATTCAATTTGAACAAATTAGCATTGAAATTTGATGACCTCCCATCAGCTATACATTCATCATCTGACAGATGTTTGTTGTTTTTCTTTTTAAATAAAATAATGATGAATGCTTTTTTCGTAAATGAAATGCTAAATTATTAAGTATCCTAAAATCCAAACTTTCAACCCTATATTACGATTAGTTTTTGGGTAATCGGCAGATCTTTAAAAATTTAATCTAAACTTAATGTTCTTAGATGTCTCTTGATATGTCGTGTGATATCATTGTTGAAAATAGATTGAACAAACAGAGAATATTAAAAAAAAACACGCCTAATTTCGTATGAAAAGTGGATAAATATGTACCACTACATCATTGATAATGTTGAAATAATTGGAAAGTGATTAAATCGTTAAAAACCCACTTGTTTAGCATCAATACAAGAGGAAGTTCTAAAATCGTCCTACGAGGACTGTTCAATAAAAGAAATCCATTTAAAGTCATTATCAATTTCATTAATATTAAAATATAAGTTGCACTAATTTATCTGCAATCATTATTGCTTTTTCTAGCGCAGTGGATGAACTGAACTTTGACTGAGAAGAACTTGAAAATCATATGGTAACAAATCAGAGCTGTAAGGCAGATGTTGCATATCTTGTCATTTCATTCGACTAAACGGATTTTGAAACTATAGTTTCTTCCTGTAGCCAATACAATGAGTGATGGAGTAAACAGCCTCACACGCATTTGGAGAATGTTGAACAATCCCCGTATAATGATAACATAAAACAAATTTTTGAGAGTAAATTAAGTTTCACATGAAAATTTACGATTTGGGGAGAGGAGGTGCACGTGCGTCCGAGATAGTAAAGATGAAGTAGGTAGTAAATACGCGGCCTTTTGCTCGTTGTTGCCGTTGTTGTCGTCTGTGATAACGCCCTCTTCAGGACATAATAGGATTTACTTCTGTGCGGTAACATAATGGACCATTCTCTGGCGGTTTTCTTATTCTTTCTCCCCGGGTCGAGATAAAGAAGTAAAGCGAAATAAACGCGACGATATCTGGTTATCAGCGGTGGCGCAGCGCCGCGCGGCGCCCGGAAATGAACGAATCTGGCCGATAAGGGAGCCGCCACGCCGCCACGTCACAATAACGAAATATAATGTTATCTGGCCCGGGGGGCGGGTTTTTAACGCCTTTTGTGTTTCTCTTTATTATTTTTCTTTTCTCTTTCTCTCGAAAACGTTCCGGTTGTCGTGCCGCTTCCCCCTCTTCCCCCTCCGTCTTTAACTCTCATCTCCCTCCCCCATAACACCATACCAATGATCGTTCTTTTGTTTTCAACAATTGAACGTTGATTGCTTAGTAATAATCGAGTTAGGTAAAAAGGAGGTTTTTCTAGTTACGTTTCGACGTTTTTACCGTATCTTCTCTTATATTTTCGGTGATTTGTATACCGAAATGTAACCCGTTCAAGGAAAATTTGCGCCTTTGTGGCGCAGCCCCTTGATTGAGCCGGCACGTGACCTGAATTACCACTTTGTCCTCTCTCATCAGTCAATAATATAGGGCATTATTCGAGGAGAAAGACGGGTGGCGTTGGCGACCCCCTTCAGTTCATAACACGCCCCCCTCTTTTCGATATCATATCTCCCATGTAAATACCGTCTATTCAAGGCGAATTGCTCCGCATAAAGATGCCTTTATGTTCGCTTATTTTAGGTTAGGTAATAAAAAGGAACTTGCATGAAAAAGACAGGCAAGATTTTTATTGTCGTTTTACAGATACACCTCTTTTGCATTGTGGACACGCCCCTTTAATAATAAATAATCCTGTTAGCACGCCTCATTTAACACTTATACACAGCTCCATTTAACACCCCTGAAAACTTAAACATTTTCAAATTTGACAAATCATTATTAACTTCAGTTGTTCTAAGTCACGCCTCTGCGACATTGGACACGCCCCCTGCCTTGTCACTCATTATCAATTAAGTACGTTTTAAGCGGTAAATTTTATGGATACGTGTTAATATACGTTTAAAAGGGAAATATAAACTGCCTTCTGGTGTGCCTCATCTCGTTTATCTCAAGAGGAAATTAACGTTTGAAACTCTGAGGTTGTCGGGAGTTAATTACCGTTCTCCGACTAAGAATCTCTCTAGTGTAACTTCGGCAATTTGTAACAATTAAAAAGTTAGTTTTCGAGAAGGCCAACTTTACACATGTTTAGGCGGCCCGTTTTTGGTGGCGCGCACTTAATTACACCCGCCGCCCCCCCAAATTCGCGCGGGCCTTCAGTTTTAATCGCGATAGACGCGCTCTTATCTAAAGTTCTAAGCGTCTAAAGTTGACTTTTGCGGAACTGGAAAATCCGCTCAAGGAATTTTATTATATCAGCGCGCCCCCGCCCCTTCGGTTTCCGTGTTTAATGTGTTTTTTTTCTATTTTAATCCATTATTAAGTCGATTTTCTAACGAGCCGGTCTGTGTAATTAAAATCCAGACCAAGTTAATTGGAATTTTATCCAATTTTGACGCATCACTATCAGGAAAATCGTGCCATATTTTAAGGAGAAATAAATATAACCAAGAACGGGGGGGGGGATGAATGGTCATCTCTTGACGTTCGCACTCGCCCCCCGATACAAATCTTGTATTTCCGTAAGTTGACCGAGAAAGTCAGGGAGGGGGTAGGGAGAGGTTAGATGTATATATTCAATAGCCAAGCAGCCCCCTCCTCAAATCCAAGAACGAGTAGTGTTGCCTTATCTAAATAGCTGAAGCTATATGTTTTTATGTAATTTTTTTTTCTACCCCTTAGGAGACAACCATCCCCTTTCCCGGTAATTTTATCGGCTTCATGCTACTTGCCCTTGTCAAATGAAGCGTCTATTTAGCCACTACCGGGACGAGGAGGGTGATTCTCTTTTAAGAAACATACCCTTTTGTGTTTATGGTTTAAGCTCGTTGCCTAAATGATTTTTTTTCAGTGGTGTGTCCCATAACGAGTGGGGGCTCGGTTTCAATTAAACTCACAGTATAAATAGACATTTGTAAGGATTTAACAGTTCTAATCTTGATCGAGGGGTTTGCAAAACCGGTTTTCTTCCATTGACAATTATTGCATGGAAAAACGATTTTTATTATTTTTTTTTCAAAACAGAAAGTGTTTCGAAAATTTTCAAATGAAAACGGTGCATGATTAATTTTTCGTTTCGGTAAACGAGGTTTTTAAGAGTTGAATTTGAGCCGCAACAGGGTTAAAATTGGATAAATGTCGAGTGGAAATAATGATAAAGCAATATTGAGGCCAGAGCGTCGGGAGCGCTCGTCTGGAAGAAATTACAATCATCACCGGAAAAATAGGAAACCCGACGAGAAACGCTATTCAAATTAACGGGTATATTTTCACAAAAAATAGGGGTTTTTTTCTAAATAAAATCAAGTACCACCCAGTTCTATTCATAGAATTATCCATTTTTGTCCTTATTTAATGCGAAATTGGCATTTCAATAGCAATTTTTTGTGTTACAATTAAAATATGAAGATTTTTTTTACTGTCTATACTGCATCTGAGTGAGTGACTTCAGTTCTACTGTCCTAAACACCCATCAAGGAAGCATCTAAACCTATATTAAGGAAAGTAATATACTACTTTTCACAGAACGCACAGCGCTAGCGCCCGCAACTGTGATATGATCGGTGCCGTGGCAGGTGAACTTTTCATGTATTTTACCGAAAAACACCATGTCAATAACATGCTATGTTACTTTGGTGGATGGTCAGCTTAAGAAAAAAAAAAAAGATTCTCCATGTTTTGGAACTAAATATGTATATGAGACAAAGTTGAAGTGTCACACTTCTAAACACTGATTGAAGTTCTTATAAAAACTGGCAAGCTGGCAAAAGATTTATTCCATATGGTTTTCATTCAAAATTGCAGTAGACAAATTCAAATGTAAAAAAAAAAAGTTGTGCTCTAGATGGCATTGCTACTGAAATTTTTTGTTTTTTTCGTCCAAACATGTCAAGCCGTACACATTTGTGAACACTTTAATGCACTAATTCCATTGAACTAACGAAGGTTATTGGATTATTTTCCATGAATTGCTTGTCTATTTTCCGTACGGCGAAAAAATGAAATGGAAGAATTGACGGCAATCCCTCTAAAGGATAGTATAAAAGTCACAATTCCGTGCGGGATTTGTAAACTTTAGTGCGTTATTATATTCTTCTTTTATCGCCCTTTTCTATTTTTTGGGAAGTTTCTTTTGATCGAAGAGGGTTCAATAATAAGGCGAGAGCCAAATATTGTCGAAGAGAAAGAAAAATAAAAAAGCGTTAGTAAAACGCATACAATAATAGTTGAATGAACCACGTCAATCAATCGCGACTACGTCTTTTCTGTATTTCTCAATCATTTTTCTCTGATACGCAATGTTAATTATTGTTTTAGAACAAGGTCAAGGACAATTTACTATTGTCCCCAGCACAAAAAATAAATTTATTATGTGAATGCACATTCAGGGAGGGCATTAAAGCGAGAAGAGACAAAAATTTTCCCGGATTCGCGAATTAAATGAATCAAATCGGGTACTCAAACCGATTCCGTGTAATTTGTAATCGACAACACCCGAAAAGTAATTTTAAGTTTTAATTTAAAACCGCACCATCAAAAAGCCTCTTTTTCAATTTGCCAAATGAGGTTTTTAATTTGTTTGTTATTTGACGATTTTAACTTGGTTTAGGTACGGTCCCCGTATTAAGCCCCACCCTTCTTCAGGCCGTTTGTCAAATATTTAATGACGATATTCAATCAAAAATCAACGATTTAAACCAAAAACACAATAACGAATTTCAATTATTGTGTGTTTTCTTTTACTCAAGCAAGAGCAATTGACTGGTAACCCTTGTTAACTTAATAACATTTATTCACAATTTATTTGAGTGTAAAGTAGTGTGTTCGATTTCTGCAGAAAGTATGTTCTTGACTTTTGGAATACGCTGTATGTTTTCATCGAATAAAAACAATTGACTATTAACTGTTTAGTTTAAAGTTTGATCTTTTTTAATGTCAAAATAAGATTTTTTTCACTTGAAAATAGGACATTTGCCATGTTGCCATGAATAAAAATGTTCTTGATTTTGGAAATAATTTGTATGACTGTTACAAAGTTTATGAAATTGATCCTATTAATTAGTGTTTTATTAATATTTTAGTTAAAGCCGGGGGGAGAACGAAGAAAAAGAGATGCTTTTAATAAGTGTTGAGTAGTGTTTCCAGTTAATGAAACGTGATAAATTCATATTAATTTCCTGATCTGATATATATTTGCAGAAAAGTTCAGTGAACCATATCAAGAACAATTAACGATTTATGAAATCGGAATGGAGCTGTAATGAATAAACAAGAAATTAAGCCAAATACAGTGACACAATAGAAGTTTCAAACACAAAGTTTAGAGGTCACGAGTCACCACTGGCAAGAAACCCATTAGTTCATTGCGTAATTAATGGACGACAGTCAATTGCTCCTAGTATTTTCTTGTAATGTCTGTTATTTAGTGATTTTTATTCGAAGAAAAAAAGGGTCTGACAATAGCGAAATTAATACCGTATCAGTCGTTTTTTTGCTTGGGAATTCTTTAGAGAAAAGTTTCCCTGACAAATTTCAGAAAATTCTCAAATCAATCCTAATCAAGTATTTTTTTATAATTTTCACTGTTAAGAGACAATTGGACATCGCTATTACCAATTATTATATTCTCACAAAGGAAAAATAGAAGGTTTTCCATAAATTTTCTTCAGTGAAAAAGACGTTTGATAATGCGATAAGACCGCTTCCATTCGGAATTTATTCGACATATCGAATAGGAATAAGCATGAGGGCCCCGTGCCCTTTTTATTCAACAAAACGGCAGTCGTATTTTCGGGATTTGACGGGGCAAAGAGACGGTCGTAGCATTTTCTAAGCGCAAATCCGTTCAAATGGTATATTGGATTTTTCAATAGCGCCTTGTGTGCGATCATCATCATTCTTATTTGGATGTTTTTTTTTTCTCTACGTGTGACGTCACTGTACTAGTAAACAAAGATGGACAAATAAGAAAATTAAAAACAAATTAAATGGGCATGATTGTTTTATTTTTGGAACAACGAACAGTAATTTTTCAATTATTTCAGTCTTTTTAACAAAAAAAATAAATAAATTAAATAAAAATATAAAAACATATATTGAAACAAAAAAATAAAATCAAAAAGTTGGCTTGATGGTAATGAATTTCGCTAATTAAGCCTTTCTGCTCTATTTCGTAATTGTTTCCTTTTACAATAGTTTAATAAAGGAACAGACGGAAAACTCCAAATGAACAGCAACCTAACAGTTTTGTTCTTGATGAAGATGTTGCTATATTTCTTAAAACTGCTATATACACGAAAACTGAAAAGATAAGCAGGAAAGATGAAAAAATTCTATTCGAAACTACCAGATTTTTCCTTATATTTCCTCAAACGTAAGTGGTGAAAGTTTTGTTGACTTTATTTCTGCAACGACTTCGAGGACTTTATAAAGTTTCATTTTTCAAACGTTGATACGTGGGAAATCCTAAGTGAATATTCATATAGTTTGATCATTTGTAGGCTTTGCCAGTCAAAGAATATTTATTGGCAAACCAGCGTGCGACTTTACAGTTCAAATGAAAAGCCGTTTCCAGAAACCCACCCTATAATTGGAACTAATTTAATTAACATTTTCGAATATGTCTCCAAGAGATTTTTCCAGTTGTTGGTTGGATCGTTTTTTTCTTGTTTAAAGAAACCTGTTCCGAGAACTGGATGGGTCCTATTCACTAATACAATTTAGAAAATGGCCAAGATGCAGAACTTTTATAAAGAATTATGTTCTGCATTATGGTCTATCAATGAGAAACTTGATTCGAAATTGCCAGATAAAAATCAATGTGCCTTAGACAGCTAAGATTTTTCAGGTTTCATGTATGGATGGAGAAAAGAATTTGAAATTTCATTCAGACTAAAAAAGTTGCATCAGAAACAAAATAAAGCAGCTAAATTTCTGTTAACTCAACAAAAGCAAAATAAGAAACATTTAAAGGAACCAAAAGAAATACATCTTTAGGGCTATAGCATGTCCATTTGGAGTTTCTTTACAGAAGTTCATTTATAAGGACGCGAAATACTTTTAACACCTATAACGTCTTTTTAATTAAGTAGTCCAACCAACTTCAAGGCGGACAATGAACACCCAACAAAACATATGCCACTGGGACATATTGTAAACTAAGAATATACATAAAGATAGAGTATATAAAGATATCCACTAACATACCTTACTACCCGTAAGGAATAGGGCTGTACATATAATACCTACATTACATAACAGATACATAGAATACAGAACAGATACATAGAATATAGAACAGAGACATAGAATACAAGACAACTACATAGAATACAGAACAAATGTAACGAAGATCTAACAGAAACATTGAATGTATAACAGAAACAAACTAAGCTACAAATCAAACTACAAAATCTACAGTAGGGCCGCTAAGGTGAACACTCTGGATGATCGCTATCAAACGGTTAATTTTCTGTGCGAGGTTTTTGTTATTCCAGATGTAGAGCCGGCTATAGCAACCATCAGTGCAATGGAACTGGGACGGCTTCTATAGTGGATGAAACATAACCTACGGACTTATTGCTAACTATTTACAGAATATACAATCCTATAGAGCCGATCGAGCCGATTCCATTAACTGGACAGTCGAATGCAGTGTGTTATGACTAATTTTAAATCGGGAACTGAAAACTAACATTAACAGTGTCTAATTCTAATGTGGAAGTTGGAAAGGTTTATAAACAATTCAAGTTTTCGCTGTTAGGAACTGTTAAAACCGATTCTATTGAAAACGCAACTTTTAACTGCCGAGGGCGTTATTCTTGACAGTCAATTATCGTTGCAGTGTGGAGGGACCGTAAAAAGAACATACGTAAAGTACGTTAAGGAACTGAAAACCATGACTATTGCTGAGGTGTCTACGGATGGTCTTGAACAGCGAACACTCTCCTTGTTTGTAGGAACCTTTCTTTGTAGATAACTATGTGATTAGAAATAACTATTAAAGCGCAACAGAAAAAAACCGTTTGGGTAAATATATACAAGGGTTGCACTATCAAACCAGAGGGCCAAAACGGCTTAAAGCATAGCGAAGCAAAGCGAAATAAGCCTGAAAATTAAAACTAAAGAGAAAGCTTTGTTACCATAAGCTCGACTTACAATCTAATAGTACTATTTCATCAACACTCTTGCCGACTTGTTTTGCCGAGTGATCAGAAGTAAAGTCCCATTTACAGAGACAAAAAAACGTTACGGCGATGATTTTATCGAAAAAGGAATCAGGTGCAGAGTCACATTTGTCATAATCACAGCTTTGAAAATTTCTATTTTAATTATGACCCGATTCCCGTCCATCAAGCCAATAACAAAAAAATAATAAAATATTAAACTTACAACAACTTAAAATATACTAAAGTAATAGTTTTCTGTTCGTCCTAAATTGGAGTTGCTTCTCTAAGATTCCTTCAACTAGATAAGTGAAGTTCACAAGCTAATGGATGTTAAAACGTCATTGTGAATATCTCCGAATCCAGTTCGGGTAGCATCATCACTCTTTTTTAGAGGTACAGCTCTTGGGATATGTTGCAGAACGTGTTTTTTCATGTGTTGAACGCCATCGAAATCAAGAAGGTACTGGTTGAAGAAGATTTCATCAAAAAGATTTAATTCTGAAAAGAAAATTGTAATATTTAGGAAGAAATTTTGAAAGAAAACGGGAATTTTAAAATGAAACTATAGAAATTTCATGGTTGTAATTTATTATTAGACGTAATTTCTCTGGAAATTCTTGAAAAAGTAGCGGGAGGTATCCTAGCAGATCCTGTAAGAGAAGAAAAAAAGAAATACCTAGGATTAGGGTGTTCCAAAAAATTTAGACATGAAATGAGTGCCTAGAATGGTTTGAATGCAAAGAAAAAAAACGATAAAAACAATCATAAACTAACCTTCGTGATTTGATGTGGTTGAATGTTTTTGAGTCTTAGCCGAATAATTGTCCTGTGTGAGTTTCGAGATTTCCTTGAAAGTCAATGGACCCAGATCCGGACTGTCGGGCGTTTCGTCAACCAGCAATTTTGATACGTCGAATGGAGCTTTTTTCAGTGCATTCCAAATTAACTCGCTATATTTGATTTAATTAAAAAATATATTTTTCTTTAATTGTTGGTACTTACTAAGGATAATTAGGTACCTCCTCGCAAAATGTTTGTCCAGGTTCTGTGACACAGGGTGGGATTTGGCCCTGATTAGCAGACAAAGCTTTATTTTTTCCATTTGAGTCTCGGACGTATTGCGTCAAAGAGTTTGCGATAATGGTACTTAATATGCACTGTAGAAAAAAAAAAACAGACAATATACACGTGGTACTCGTTTCAAATAAAAAAATAAGTGTATTTCGGTAGTACCCGAAGGAATTTCAAGGTTAATAGTTGCGAATAAAAGATGTTAAATTAATATTTATTGATCAACAATTAAATCAACAATTAAATTCATTTGTTTTGTAAACATACCAGTTGGATTAAAGCCATTTCAGGATGAACGAAAACTTTCCTGCTACTTTCAACCATGCCACTATTTTTTTTCACTTGTTTGTTTCATTTGTCGTTGTCGAGCAGGAAAAAGACCAGGGCGAGTACTGCTGGTCATTTTAAAGTACCCCCACTACGTTAAATTCGGGTATCTTCACACATTGATTTCCAAATAAGGAATTTTCTATTCTGGTTCATAAAAAATGTTTACGAAAATTGGCTTTTTTTGTAAAAATACCCGGTATACGGAAGATTTAATGTTAATTTTAATTTATCAATTGTTCGGAGCTTTTTATCGGTTGAATGAAGGGAAAATTGTGAATGTTGTAACGATTTTAGGTCAAATAATGATTTAATTCTGTATTTATCACGAGTTTACCATCAAAACCGCAAATGACCATTTAATAAATAAGGAAGAAAACATAATCATTATTTTAATGGCAACAATGGCAACGTTGATTGCCTAACTATTAGTCATTTGTTTTANTTTTTACATATTTTGTTTAGATTTTTTTTGTCAAATGTAATGCACCGTTGTAAAAGCCCTTTTTAATGAGTTCAACGTAAGAAATAAGAAAATGAATTATGATTAAATATGATCGAAACGTTGGAGAAAAATTCAATAACTAATCGAGATCTATAAAAAAATTTTTAGAAATTGAAAATACCTTTTTATTTAAAAAAGTTACAGATATGTGATTTTTGAAGATGCAACATTTAAATTTTTCAAAAAATTATTCTGAATCAAAAAAAAAAAAATGAATTCTAGTTTGAATCTTATTAAGAAGAAACCTAAATCGTCTTAAACATTCGCCATTTGATCATTCTTCTATCTCTTATCATTTCTGAAATATAAATACATTCACCATCAATTTGAGAAATACTGTATTGAATTTTTCAATAGTGCCGTGTATGCGATCATTATTTTTATTCGGATATATTTTCTTTTCTCTATATAAAGTCAATAGATACCAACAAACAAATGTGAGTTAATAATAAAATGAAAGACATAAATGGGCATGGTTGTTTCATTTATTTTTTGGAACAATTTGTACAATATTTCAGTCTATTACAATAAAAATAAAAAATAAAGTAACAAATGATAAAAAAAAACAAATTTGGCCTGATGGTAATGTTTAAATTTTGTTAATTAAATACGTGCAATCTTTTGACCACACTTTACACAAATGGAACAGACCAAACACCCCAAATAAATAGAACTTCAACATTTCTGTGATGATTTTCTAGATAAAAATGGTATGCTGCTATATTTCTCAATACTGTTAGACATATAGGAAAACGGAAAAAACGCCCAAGTGAAAATTGCAGGTCTTTGCGAACAAAAAGTCCAAATACCATTGCCAGGGACGGAATATTTGTTTGCAAAATCGTATAATATTACAGTCCAGATGAAAAGACCCTTTCGAGAAATCCATTCCCTAATTGAAACTTGAACATAATAAATTTGGAAATTCTAATTAATGTTCCAGATTATTCCTCCAAAACATTTTTCCATTTCTAACTTGGGTTGATTTTTTAAAAATATCTATTCAGAAAACTGGATGGGCTCTATAGATTAACACGATTTGGAAAATGGTCAAGATCCATAACATATAACTATGATTTTTTATGTTTCACTTATATATAGGTGGAGAACAGAATTGAGATTGCTTCCAGATTGAAAAAGTTGCATGGAAAACTAAATACATAGCAACTAAATTTCGGTCAAACCGATAAAAGCAAAGCAACATTTAAAGAATAGATCGTTAGAGCTGTAGCATGTCCATTTGCGGTCTCTTTAAAGAAATGCATTTATAAAGATGTAAATCCATTTTCAACATCTGTAACGTCTTTTAATTAAGTAGTCCAACCAACTAATAAAGGTCTCCCAAATTCACGGTTTGTTTTCACGTGGCAATGCCCCGTTACCACGTTCCCGTGTTTATTAGTGTAGACCTTCAATAAGAAAGCGGACAATGAAGATTCAACAAAACAGCACCAGCCGAATAAACTTTCACGGGGTATCTTGTAAATGGTCGTAAAAACACAGTAAAAGTATTTGTAATTCTAGATATGGCGTTTGTCAATGTAGCCTAAAATTCCACCAACCTATGCTAACCTAAAACTAAATTAAGGCAGCTATGGTGAGCACCCTGGATTATTGCTTTCGTTTTGCTTTATACACAACACGGAAGAGGACAACTTTCTAAGTCTACTGTGGAAGGGAGCAAGATTTCTAGACAATCCAAGTTATCGCTGTTAGGAACTGTTAAAACCGAGTCTATTGTAGACGCAACCCTTAACTGTCAATGCAATGCCAAGACATTTATTTTTGACAGTCAAATATCGTTGCAGTGTGGATGGACCTGTAAGAAAAACGTACGAGAAGTACGTTAAGGAACTGAAAACCATGACTATTGCTGAGGTGTCTACGGATGGTCTTGAACAGCGAAAACTTTTTTCATGTCTGGAAATCTCGCTCTTCAGCCATCTACGGACGTACATTCTTAGAAGAAAGAAGAAAGCGTCTTGTGCAGATATTTACACGTGCCACGTCCTATGTCTATTGTGCGCGTTCTCTTTGGTCCCGAATCCAGTGTGCTGAAAGCAGCTACGAAAGCCACTCTCTATTAATGGAAAAATAAGCAAAAAGAAAAAAGGGCTATTTACATTCTGGTCATATAACGGATACACTGCTACTATTTAGGCGTCATTTTGTTAAATAATCAAAAGTAAAGTCCCATTGAAAGAGACAAAAGAACGTCACGATGATGGTTTTACTCAAAAAAGGAATCAGGCTCAGAGCTATACCGGATTATCAGGGATTTCAAAGTTTTCGTTTTAATCATCGCCTGATTCCCATCCATCAAGCCAATAACAAAAAAAATAATAATAAAATAAAATATCACAGACTTACAAAGACTTAAAATATACTAAAGAAATAGTTTTCCGTTCGTTCTAAATTGGAGCCGCTTCTCTAAGATTCATCCAAGTCTTCCAGTCGATAAGTTTTGCATACACAACCTGATGGAAGCCAAAACATCATTGTGAAAACTTCTGAACCGGAGTCGGAGAGTGTTAGTAGTCTCCTTTGGAGGTACTGTTGTTCACAACGTGATTCCAGACCCAATGGTAAAGTTTTACTACTACAGTCTCCCATGCAAGACGTTTCTGGTTTACTTTAAAGAAAAAACATTAACATAATAACATTAAAAAAATTAGTTTGAGTGCAAAAAACTTACTGACAATATTCCAACCTGACCATTTGGGTGAAGGCAGTTTTTTGGGCATTTACTATGTACATCCAGTCACCAGTCGATGTACACATACCTACTTGGGGAAATGCATATACATATCTGGATCGGCACAGAGGTGATCCTGGATTTAATCTCGTTGCACGTTTGGTGCGGTTAAGTCCATAAAGGTCGTCCTTTGAAAATACCACATGTTTTTTCTTGCGTTGAATTCCATCAATATTAACGGGATAGTGGTTGAAATAGAAGAGTTCATCTTCGTCAAACTGATGTAATTCTGAAAAAAAAACAATGAAATTTTGAAGATAAAACTAAACTTTTAAAATAAAATTATAGAAATATTTGGGAAAATTGTTGCAGATATTGAGAATGAAGGAAACAAATTCTCGGACCAAGGTATTCCAAAGAATTATAGTATGGATGCGAAGAAAAAAACTATAAAACAGCATAAACTAACCTTTGTTGTTTGATGTGGTTGAATGTTTTTGAGTCTTAGCCGAATAATTGTCCTGTGTGAGTTTCGAGATTTCCTTGAAAGTCAATGGACCCAGATCCGAACTGTTGGGCGTTTCGTCAACCAGAAATTTTGATACATCGAATGGAGCGTTTTTCAATGCAATCCAAACTAACTCGCTATATTTGATTTAATTAAAAAATATGTTTTTCTTTGATTGTAGGCACTTACTAAGGATAATTAGGTACCTCTTCGCAAAATGTTTGACTTGGTTCTGTAACACAGGGCGGTACTTGGCCTCGATTAGCGGCCAAAACTTTGTAATTTCCATTTGAATCTCTGATGTATTGCGCCAAGATGTATGCGATCATAGTGTTTAATATGTACTGCACAGAAAATTTAAATGTGGTACTCGTTTCAAATAAAAAAAAAGGTATTTCGATAACACCAAAAGGAATTTCAAGGTTAACAATTGCGTATAAAAGATGTTAAATTAATATTTATTGATTAACTCTCTTTCTATCTAAACGTACCAATTGGATTAAGGCTATTTCAGGACGAACCTTCCTGCTACATGCAACCATGCCACTATTTTTTTTTCACTTGTTTGTTTCGTTTGTCGTCGTCGAGCAGGAAAAGGACCAGGGCAAGTACTGCTGGTCATCTTAAAGTACCCCTACCACATAAGAATCTGGTACCAATGATTCCCAAATAAGGTGTTATTTATCCTGATTAATAAAAAATGTTTACAAAAATTTACTTTTTGATAAAAGTATTCAAAACACAGAAGATTTTAATGTTAATTTTAATTTATCAATTGTCCTGAGCTTTTTATCGGTTGAATGAAGGGAAAATTGTGAATGTTGTAACGATTTTAGGGAAAATGATGATTTAATTCTGTATTTATCGCGAGTTTACCATCAAAACCGCAAATAATCATTTAATAAATAAGGAAAAAAAAACATAATAATCATTAACAATGGCAAAGTTGATTGAATAACTATTAGTCATTTGTTTTATCACAATAATTGTTTAATAGATGTATTAAAAACAAATGAAAATCTCCTAAAAAGGGTTTTAGGAAAAAAATCTAGATTGCCCGCCTTACACCCCAGCACAGCCCCCCTTAAAATTTCCCTTTTCGATTCGGAATATCGGGCGCGTCTCGTAAAAGCGTTTTCGTTCTCCATCGATCAGACAATGGACGCCTGATTGGTGTGAGACAATTGCCGGGTTTTTGCCGATGTCAATTTGTTTTTGTTCGTTGTACAATGGCAGTAGGCCTGGCAAACAGTGATGCACAATTTACCATCCATTCAATGGCCAAACTTACGGGGGTGGAATTTCGATTACGCGCCACTTATTTATCAGCATAAATATTAGGTTCGTGTCTCGTTTCATTTTTTTGCCACTCGGGTAGGATTGTTGGCTCTTTTTGCGAATAAACGTCAGAGATTATTTGCGCATTAAGGTGGTGTCGAAAAATTGTTTCTTTCTCAGGAAATTTAAATACAAAACATTTTTCTGCCATGAGGAGAACATTGTTGGAGCGCATGTAAACCACTCAAAAAAGATGAGGAATATGAACTAAAAACAGATTTAAAAAAATATTTTGCAGTGGTGTTCGTAGTTGTTTAATATTTATAAATGACAGTGGCGGAACAAAAAATGAATTATTATGAAAAAGAATCAGATATTTTTTCTTGAATTATGTTAAATGTTCCTTTAGGTCCTGTGGACATCTTCTGAATAATTTTTAAGTTCAGAACACAATTTATTCAAGATTGCCACTTACAATAACATGATAAACAATGTCTTTAAATTGAATTGGTGGAAATACAGGGTATTAATTAATCTGTGTAGGTAATTAATAATTTGCTCTGGGCCACATAGACAAGGTATTTAATGAAAGCAGCACATTCTAAACGCATTTAATTAAAATATGTAATACGAATCTTCACTCTAAGGCTGATGACCGTACGAGCGAATTGACAGAAAATACAAAACAGGGACGTGCGTCTCTCCAAGGAAAAACAAATTTCTCAAAAGATAATTTCACCGCGAAAGTGAGCTTTGAGGATTAAACGATAATAAGAAGGGGTTTCGGAAAATAATGTCTTCATGGCATCGGCCTGGCCACTTGTTGCTTCCCCGTGTGCACCCCTCCATTTTAGCATCGATTGTTCAAACTCCGCCCCCGCTCATTTACCATTGGCTCACGAATATCTTTCACGTTTCCAGATTTTTGATGGTCTCTTTTGGAGCTTCCATATCCATTAATGGATCTATTAATTCATGTTGTTGATTGTTTATTTTACTAAAATCGGACTTTTTTTTATTAAAAAAAGCACAAAATAAAATTTTACTGTTTATTAATGGAAAAATGGGAAAATTTATTTCAATGAAGTGGACTGAATGCAGAAACTTATTTAAACTGGAAAATTAGTTAAAGCGATTAGAACCACCGGCAATAAATTGATAATAAAATTTCGAGCGCACGTAAACCCCGCCCACATTCACCACCCCCGCCCGTAGCCGTCCTCGACGTCGACCCCAAGGGGGCAGAAAACAACGTTTTCGAAAGCCGGCGTGCCACAATAATTTCAGATTGCATTTTATCAACATCACAACGCGCGAGATAACGGCCGCTTTCGAGTGACATCATACACACGGAATAAAAAAAACAATAAAAAAAAGAGAAGAACACTCACAGTGCATCCATGTCTTTCCTATATGTAGTAGGTTAGGATAAGTTTCTTGTTGTGTGATAGAAAATTGAAAGAAAATACAAAAACAATGGCATCCCCGAAGCCATTGCAACAAGGAAACCCGGAACATATCAAACGGCCTATGAACGCTTTCATGGTCTGGTCCAGGGGTCAGAGGCGGAAAATGGCTCAGGAGAATCCAAAGATGCACAATTCGGAAATTTCGAAACGACTGGGTGCTGAATGGAAGCTGTTGAGCGAAGGAGAAAAACGTCCTTTCATTGATGAAGCTAAGAGATTGAGGTGAGCAATTGGAAACAGTTCAAGTGTGTTCATGATTTAATGTTATCTAATCAATTTAATGGCCTAAGTGCAGTATAATAATTATTATTTATAGTCAATACTTTTGTTCTTGTCAAGTGTCCTCATAATAGGCCAACAATGAGATTTGAAAATCCGTTTAGAGGACCCTGTTCAGTCAGTGGAATCCAAATCATTTTATAGAATTTCCAGAAATAAATGTCAACTTTATATCAACACTATTTGTTTCCCATAATAAAGAGGGTGATTATTTGCCTTTTTCTGAACGATAAACCATATATTCTAAATAGAATTAGTATTTATACATACAAGATATAAAGAGCGCCATTATCTTGGGTCAATAAAAGGTGTACGGTTTATATAATCTGTTTGAGTGTAAAAAAATGAGGAGCGTGAAACGAGCCACATCAACAAACGATTTTATGTTGAGCGGAATAAACAAACAAGGAAACACTTTATCAGTAGTGTATAAATTTTCGAATTTCGTTATTTACACAGGTTTCTTCGTGTCAACAATGCTCGAACAAAAACTGGTACGATTGTCAAGTAAAGCCGTGAAAAACCCCCAGTTTTGTTCGGATAAAAATTACCTTTTGTGTCTTGGCGCACCAACCAGATATGGTATCATTTTTCTGTCATTTGTCAACAATTGTTGAACAAACAAATCCAGCGCCTTTTCATGTATTCACTTATGGTGTTCGTTTCAACCCCAACAGTCCCTAATAAAACATTCAAAACATAGACCGCCAATGATTGTTCAGGAATGTTGTAAAGAATTTACAGTTTCTGATATTTTAATAAAAATTATCTTTTTGTATGTTAGTCCATCAGGTACATTGATATGTTATCATTTTTCTGTGAAAATAATTGTCCTAAATTTGTGTTGGACCTAACAAATCCAGCAGTTTCTGTTATACTAGAATATGTGGTGTTTGTTGCAGCCGAGACATTGTTACATAAAATATTAATTTAAAGGAAATTCATTCTGGAAAAGTTCTCAATTTCCTAGTTTCATCAAAAAACAAAAAAATATATTTGTCACCGTGCAATTTGTCCATTCCCATTTTTACAATTCTCAGTTTGGCTGCATTAATCGGTGCAATTTATCCATACCCTCAATAACTTCAATGTAAAGTATATTTTAACTCATTTTTTGGCGATTAAAAATGACAAAATTAAAACAAATTCCAACTAATCATGATACGTGTAGATGGTGCCTACAAATATGAAAATATCATATTCACGGCAATGGACAAAAGATAATAACTTCATCCTATATGATCCTATTCACGATCAGAAGAGATTTCCATTGTGCCAGAAACTGGCTATAATAATGTTCCTTTCACGCGCGACTTCCTTTTGTTTCCATTGAGGATCTCCATTATCCAATGGGGATTCGATTCAATGCTTAAACGGTCACGATCTTAACAACGTGCATTTGTTTTAATGCAGCAAAAGAATATTTTTTAAAAAGTCAAGGCTTTTGCGATATTTCTTTAAAAAAAAAGAATGAGATGGATTTTAACATTGTTATTCCCTTTGAATGGACCCATTAAAGCCTAATAAACACACATAAAGTGGCATAATCATTTCTTTTTTTCCTGTCTAATCGGGGCGCGTTCTCCTCTTCTTAACAACAAAGGCATTATGACTTTATTAATGTGCCCCCTTACCCGCCCCCGTCGCTCTTTCTACTCCTCTTCGTCGCAGTCTAATCCGTTCAGTAAGCGCCCCCTTGCCCCATAATGGGACGCATAAAGCCCCATTCTGGAGCGCGAGCTGTTATCTTTTGTAAAACAGACGACCTGCTTTGTAGTGAATCATTTTAAATCTCTGTTTATTGAGATGGGAAAAGGAATCCTCTCGTCGACGGTTACGGCGGCGGCGTCGCGACGCTCCTTCTCAAATACTCCGTGGGAATATCGGCACACCTCATGTACATATACTGGGCGATATCTTGTTTTAAAAATCAATTTAGATGGGATCGACTTAATAATCAGTGTTATTCATTTTCTATTTGTGGATAAATAGGTTTTTTTTATTAGTGGTTAACTTAGTTGCATCTTTTGTAACAACTCTGTATTATTTGAAACAATGATTTTTCTTTCGCAGAGCCCTGCATATGAAAGAACATCCGGACTACAAATACAGACCTCGAAGAAAACCGAAACCTTTAATGAAAAAAGAACCAAAATATGGTTTTCCAATTTCCTCGCCGCTATTGCCACCGCCTCTGGAATCCACCAATCTACAAAGAGGCTTATTACCGCCCATAACATCGACCGCATCGTCAACACTGTCGTCCATCCTAAATCCAGACGCAAGCGATCATTTAAAATTATCACGAGCACTATTTCCACCATTACCATATTTGTACCATCCGTTCCGGCATCCAGATGAGACGAAACTTGCTGCCGAATTAGCTCTGTTCTATGGCGGAAACAATTCGTTGTACTCGCCGAATATTAATTGGAACGTTCCAGTTCAGAATCCGTGCAATATGTGTCCGCCCACATCGTTCGCATCCAGAAGATCACCTAGTCCGGATACGATCAAACGGCCCGCCGTTTGTGTAATTATGAAGAATGAAGAGTTCCGGAACGAACCGCCCGGACATGTTATATGAAAACCGCTTCCGGTTCTGCCGGAACGGTTGAACCATTGGTTTAGCGATATTGCGAGTTTGGCGACCAGCTCGAGTACCACCAGCACTCGCTCCATTAGGATTGGTGACTGCAAGGATAATGCCGATTCTGGAAGGGATAGTATTAGTCCTTGTAACAATCAATAGAGTTGTCGTTGCACAGTTAATTTTTTTTGTTTTTATTGAACTGGGTTGATGATTATTTGTTATACCAACTATGGTTTAGGATAATATTGGTTACGAAATTAATGTTAAAATTATGTCTACGTTGCTGATTTGTATTAAAATACAACAAAAATTTGTTTTTTTTTCTATTAGATTGCTTGAATAAAAAAAAATATTTACGTAAGCAAATGGAGGGTTTAATTTTGAAGTTTGTTACTCGAAATTGTAGTAAATCCTGTATTTATCCTGAAGTTTAGTTGTTAATTGTCCACCTGGTTCAAGAGTGCTTTTTCAAATAGTTGAATCAAGAACATTTTCATTTTCATTTGTTTAAGAAATTAACACTTTTTGTCATTAATAAATATATTTGTTCTATTGTTTCGTTTTCAAGGCGACTTTTATTTTGTTCCCGCAACATTCCCACCAAAAAAAAAAAATATATATATATATATATATATATATATAT